>JAJPUD010018848.1:0-27741 GCA_023553655.1 Myrmecobius fasciatus | reverse complement strand
GACAAGTCACTTAATGTCCCAGGTAATTTCTAAGACTATAAAGTGTCAATGGATTAAAATTTTTGCATCTGATCTCACAATGTTTATATGAAAGTCAAATTTTACAGATTTTAAATACAGATATACAAATAATATTATCTCCAGAGGGATTTTCCATTTCCCTGGACATCCTTTTAGGAGAGGGAATGGAATATTGATTATGAAGTAATCTCCATGACAGCAAAGATAGAACCTGAAGTTGAAGCCCCACATTTGCAGGACTCCCCTCTGATAGAACAACTTCTCCGTGTTCCTTATCTGCAGGAAGAACAGAGTTGGAAAAAAGAGATATTCCTGGTTTTTTGGCTTTGAGAGAGGACATGCTCAGTTCCAACTCTATAGAGATAAATCTTTGGATGGAGAGAAAAAATGGAGGAAGGTGACATATAATGGAGCCAGCATTTGGCATATGTCTCTAGCACTAATTATCACTCTCGAGACTAAGAGAATTTCTATTTGGGTTAGAAGGAGGGACACTTTCTCAAGGCTGTGCTGATGAGCTAAGCCCAGATGATGTCCTGTTTAATTTCTATCACTTCATCAAGTAACAAGCTCTGATTGCATATAGTATACCTTTACTAACTGCTGTTGAATGGAGGTAGAAATGTGGCCCAAGATTTTATGGAAGAATTTTCAGCCAAAAGGACTGAAACAAAATTAAGTTTTCTCATTAAGCAGAAGATTCAGCTTTCTTGCTCTTCAGTTTTTACTCTCAGGAGAATTTATTTCCTCTTAGACTGCAAGTCCTAGATCATAAGATAATGGATTTACAGTTGAAAGGGACCTTTTTCCAGATCACAGACCAAACTCATTTTATAGAGATTAAGTAATTTGCTCAAAGTCACACTGTGGAAGAATTTGGATTCAAATCCTCACATCCCGATTTCCAATCCACTATTCTATCCCTAGATTCACTATCCCTAAATATCCAAAGTCAGGTTGAAATGCAGTTTGGAAGAAAGTATCTAGTGAACTGACAAGTTAGACTAAGTAAATGAGTAGAAGTGAGTGGTGGTTAAAATGATGAATATTGCAGTTAGATTCTTCTTGGAGGTTTCAACTCTGAGATGGTGATGCCATCAACAGCAATAGGGATCTTGGGAAGAAGGATAGGTTGGGGGGCATAAAGGGGAGTTGCGAACATACTGAGTTCAGGTGAAGGAGGGACAGATGGCTCATGTGGAGTTTATGTCCAACAGGCAGTTTAGGCATGTGGGATGGCACAGATAGCAGTGAGGAGAGATTTGGAAGTCAAGTGATAGAAGATGAAGCCATGGGATGGATGGATACTCCCCGGGAGAACGAAGAGGGATTAGGGAATAAGGCCAAGAGCAGATTTGCAGGAAGCCTGTATTTAAAGATATAGGGGAGAAATATGAACACTAACTGCCAAAGGGGTGGGATTGGGGTCCCTGGGCCCATAGAATCAATAACCTTGTTTTGGATTTTCATTCCATCCAACTGTTCAGAAGCTCAGTTTCATATGCCCTCTCCTTAACAGCTTTGTGGCCTTGGCAGGTGTTCTGCCCTGTCTGGGATCTTCCCAGGAGGCACCCCATGGGAAAAGTCTCCAAGAGAAGAATCGAAGAGTGGGTGAAGGAAGTGTAGTAGAGGAGAAAGGGGTCTGGATTAGGTTGCCCAGCCCCGGTGGGGTTCTTCAGGACGCAGGAGCTTGAGTCGGAGGTCGGGGGCCGGGGGCCGGGGGCAGCCGCTCCCGGACGCAGTGAGAGCCTCTTTCCAGCAGAGGGACCGCGGGAGCCCTGGGCGCCCTCGGGCACACTCTCATATTTCCTGTTGGCAGGGCCCGGTTCCCAGCCCAGGTAGCGGCTGCAGGGGAGGGAAGGACAAGCTGCCAAGACGGCTTTGCGCAGCGCGTAGAGTCCGCACCCTCCGAGGCGCAGGTAGGGTACCCTGGGCCTGCCGGACGGAATGGGGAGAAGCAGGGTGCGCTTCAGCGGCCCAGCTTCGAGGCGGAGGCCGGGGGAGGTGGGGAAGACGCTGCGGGGAGGGCGCGCAGAGCCAGGGAGCCAGAGGCTCGGCCGGGTTCTCCAAACAGGAGCAGGGGCAAGGGCAGGGGCACCGCGCAGCTTAGCACGGCCGCCTCAGGCCCCCCTCCTCCCCCGCGTCCTAGCCTCTGTACTGGCTCGTTGCTAGTCTGGGTGCCCCGCAGCCCGGCGAGGCTTTGGGTCCCCCGGGAGCGCCCCTTATTACTGCCCACTCTCTCTCGGATATTTGATGGGGGGTGCGCGGCGCAGGGTGGTTGGGGAGCCGTTGGGCAAGGTGCGGCCCCGAAGCCTGACGGGGGAGAGTGGCGCCTGCTGGTTGGGGGCTGGGGGCTTTGGCGGGAGCAGCCCTGGGCCGGGAAGGGGGCGCTGGATTGGGGAGGGGCGGGGTCCGGGCTAGGGCCTCCGGCCGGGGCGGCTCCGCTCCGCTTCCCCTCCTCCTCCTCCTTTTTCTTCTCCTCCTCCTTCCTCTCCTCCCCTTTCTGGTTTTCCTCCTCCTTCAGCCCGCACTGCCTCCCGCCTTCCTCTGATCAGACGGCATGGCCCAGTCGCTGGAGCCGGGTAAATGATGGGGGCAGGTGCGGGTGTGTGTGTGTGGCGGTATGGATGGGAGGGAGAAAGGAAGGAGGTGCGGGATGCTGGATGGGAGGAAGAGGGGGGCCGATCTTGAGAAGGGGCAGCTCTGCCGGATTGAGAGCGGGCTGAAGGACCCTCTAGTCTCGTAGCTCTCGTGGCTCGTCCCAGTCCCAGCTGGGAGTGAATGGGGTGGCAGTGGGAGTTACCGGGTTTGGAGTTGTCCGGGGTCAGCTGAGTGAGGGGCGGCCCAGCTAAGTGGAGCTTCCTTTCTCTTCCCTTCCCCTCCCTTCCCTCTTCTCCTCCCTTCCCCTCCCTTCTCTCTTCTCCTCCCTTCCCCTCCCTTCTCTCTTCCCCTCCCTTCCCCTCCCTTCTCTCTTCTCCTCCCTTCCCCTCCCTTCCCTTCTTCTCTTTCCCCTTCTTTTCCCTTCCTTCTCCTCTCCTCCCATTCCCAAGGCCCTTCTCGAAGCCTTGGAGGTTTGAACCTAGATCTTGTGGTCCGACGCGCCCCGCCCCTTCCCTCCGCAGGCCCGCCGCACCTGCGGGGTCTGGGGCTAAATAACATTTAGGCCACCGGGGGGTTCTACCAGGTGTAGGGAAAGCGCAGTTGCCAGGCACTCCTCCATATCTTGTTTAAACCCCGTGAGATCTGGGACTGGATATGAGTAAACTCAAGTTTGGAGTTGTTTCAGAAGAGGCCAGATTGGGATGGTGTAGCTGTAATCTTACTCAGAGGCCGGGGCATGGACCAAATGACCTCCTCTTTATGTGGGTGTAAGTATGGGTAGGACCCTTCACCTCTCTCTTAGACATCGGGAACAGTCAGAGATTCACAGTCTCGAATATCTCGTTGGTCTTACTTGTTCACAGCTGTCTCTTGCTCATTGACTCTGGCCCTGGACTTGGTTGAGTTCCGAGGGAATTCTGAGCACGGGAGCAAGGTGGCCCAGAGCTGCTGCTGATTGTCTTGCTTTTTACAAGCTGCAGAACCCCTGGTGTGATTGGAAGCCTGGCCTCTGCTTATCATAAAAGCAAGTCTGGGGAAATGAAGAAAAGAAATGGAGACATTGGGAGGGGTTTCAGAACTACAGAACTGACTAGCTTTGAGTTTTTCTTCCTGTGATGGATTCTAGATCTCTTAAGAGCAAGTTAATCGTCTCCCCCCTCAACCTACGCACTTGTTTTACTAAGACGGAGGCCCATCGAGAGGTTTGATGGGATTTGCCCAGGTTACTTAGGGAGTGACTTACCAAAGTGGGATGTGAACCCAAGTTTTGTGAGCTGGAACCCTGCCTGACACATAGTACACACTTAATAAATGTGTAGATGGAAGTGAAATTGAGATGAGGCAGTTGAGTTCACTGGAGGATAAATTCCTCCCTTGCCCTTCAAGTGTTAATGCTGGGAAGTAATTAAGTTATTAAAATGTGCTGCTGAGTGCCTTTGTCAGGAGTCACCCTGTGGTGTGCATTGGGTCTTCCCTAGCTGGTATACTCAGGCTAGAAAGGATAGTGAAGAAGAAGCTTGACCCTGGATGAGAAGGGCATGGTGTTGGTGAGACAGGGTAGGGTGCCTTTCTAAAAATGGTGAGGTGTCTGGGTCACTTCGATATCCAGCTTTGAGGACTCCGATGATGTTAGTTAGGATGGCTCATTCCCAAGCAGCAGTTCCCCCAAATAAGGAAGGGGTACCGTCCTCTAGTTACTTCCTGTGACTTAACCACTATCTGTTTTCTCAATCTATCCAAGTTTGATAGATCTCTGTTTAAGTTATTTAATAGCTCTTTGTGATGGAAGGGAAAGTCTTACCCTTCAGAACTCTTAAGAGGTAATTCCTAATCTTTTGAAACCAATTAACTACCCTCTCCTTTCTCTTTTTGACTGAATTTCTTTCTGTTACCTCTTCAGTTCCTGCCAGCTGTGCTTCTCCCCACATCTGGCTTCTCTGCCTTGTCAGTCCAATCTCTTTCCCTCTCTGTCTTCTCTTGTGCAAAGTGAATGGCTGCCTGGTCTGCAAGATCTCACTCCCCAAGTTCATAACAAATAAGAGCTCTCCAACAGTAGAATAAGCTTCCTTGTTAGTTACTGAGTTCTCCATTTGTGGAGAGATTTGCATGTGTATGTATTTCACCCAGTAGTACAAAAGCTCCTTGGGAAGTTGGAGTCGGGGTGCATCTGGCGTGTGTGTATGGGGGAAAGGGTCACTTTTATCTTTGTATCCCCAGTGTCTAATACAAGGTAGATCCTTAAACATACTTCTTGTTTTAGGTGAGATTAATCCCTTAAGTGCTATCAACAACTGACATTTTGATAACACTAATGTTTGTAAAATTCTTTATAATCATCATTATGTTTCAGCCTCACAACAACCCCAAAAGGCAAGGAGGTACTAAAATTACAGCCCCCCATTTTTGGTTCATTTTACAGCCATGTCTGACTCATTGTGACCCCATTTGGGATTTTCTTGGCAAAGATACTGGAGTGGATTGCCATTTCTTTTTCCAGCTTATTTTACAGATGAGGAAACTGAGGCAAACAGGATTAAAGAACTTTCCAGGGTTATATAGTTAGTATCTGAGGCTGGATTTGAATTTAGGAGGATGAGCCTTCCTGACTCCAGGTCCAGATCTCTATCCACAGTACTACCTAGCTGCTCCCATCACCCCCAAGTTAGAATAAATGGAGGCTAAGATAGGTTACATGTTCTGCCTAGTATTTAGAAAATCACTATCACTCCTGTTGTAAGGTGAATTGAGGCTCAGAGAGCACGTGCTTTGCCATTATCACTTAGCTGGAAAAGCTGTCAGATTTGGAAGCTCAGACTTCTTGATTCCAAGACCTGTACCCAATTCCCTTTGCCTCAATGCCCACTTCTCCATGTGGTAATTTCCACACATCCTTTTGCCCCAGTGTTCTTTCCTCCTTGGGGCAAGGAAAGTTACCTATGTTGGCTAATGATACAGTACAAGTTTCTATTGGGCAAAATTTAATGGCTATCATTTAGTCATTCAACCAACATTTAATTAAGCACTTCTGATATACTAGGCACTGTACAAAGACAAAAACAACAATAGCAAAAACTCTTCAAGGAAGGAAGAGTCTCTTCTCAGAAAAAGAGGAGGGGGGGGGGGGAAATTAGGAAGTAAGAGAACCAAGAGAAAGGGTATTTCAGTAGGTCCTGGCAAGGGATATTGAGGGCCTGAATTAGGATTTTGGCCTTGGGAGTACACATAGAAAGGGATGGATCCAAGAGCCTGGCCAACTGATTGACTAATGGGGTGTTATATGGAAGGAAGAATGGCTCCTGTCCCTTCCTTCTCTGCTTCCTGCCACTGACAATGACCTTTACCTGATGGGTAATAGAAACATGGCGCTTTGCTTTTGAGTGAAATTCCTAGATTCAGAAGAATAGTCCCAGAAGTGACATTTTCAGAAGAGAAACTTTTATTTTTTTGTTTCATGTTTTAAAATTGTTCCTTTGTCCTCTTGCCTGGTCATTCTGGAATTCAGAGCCCCGGGTGTCCATTGTGTACCTAAGCCTGTGGCCCATAGCACACTGACATGTGGGAAGGGCAAGGAGCTTCCCCATTTTTTTCTGGGAGAGGATATAAATGAATCCTTTTCACCCCTAGAATGTAGGCTAGGTTAGGATGTGAGGATAGATCTCTGTCTTGCTGGAGAGGATGCAATGGAGGTATGATTTGGGATATGTTCAGGCTCTATTTCCCCCTTTAGCTGTGGCATGGTGCCAGATCTGGAATCAGGGAGATCAGAATTCAAATCCAGCTTTGGATCTTTACTAGCTATGTGACCCTGGGCAAGTCACTTTATCCTGTTTGCCTCAGTTTCCTCACCTGTAAAATGATCTAGAGAAGGAAATGGCAAAGCACTCCGTATCTCTGCCAAGAAAACCCCAAATGGGGTGAGGAAGAATTGTCGTGACTGAAGTGACTGAATAATATATGGAAGCAGTAAGGTAGCTCTTACTGACTGTAACTTCCTTTTCTACCCTCTCTCTCCTTACTTCTCATCAGAATGTCCTTGCTAATGTGACAGAGTGTGAGGTGCAGTTTAGCCCATGTTCAGTGACTGAAAGGTGACAGATACAGTGTAAAGGGGCATCTGGTGTTTCGATCCCAATCCTGCCAGTTGTTTACCCATGAGACCCTGAGCAAGGGATTATTAAGGATTTACTATATGCTAGATGCTTCACAAATATTATTTTTCTACTTCTAATCTCAGTCCTCATGACAACTTGGTAAATCAGGTTCTACTATTATTTCCATTTTACAGATAGGGAAACTGAGGCTAGGAGAAGATAAGTATCTGACCCAGGATTATACAACTAATAAGTGCCTGAGGAAGGATTTGAACTTAGGTCTTCCTAGACCTCCTATTAAGATATCTATTTTACAGTGGAAGAAACTGAGGCAGAGAAGTTAAGTGACTTGCCCAGGGTCACATAGCTAATAAGTGCCTGAGTTTTGATTTGAACTATCTTCCTGACTTCAGACCCAAGACTCTATGTACTACACCACCTGACTGTCTCTAAGGCACGTAACCTTTCTGAGTTTATTTCTTCTTCTGTGAAGTAAAGTGAACCCTTAAGATCTTTTCAAGCTTAAAGATATGATTCTTTAATAGATATTTATTATTAAAATGGGAAATCATAGACTCAGCTTTAGTGACACTTCTTATAGAAAATGGATCCTGATTCCCTCTATTGTTAGCAGTGTCCCTCTCCCCATATTGCTTGGTATTTACTTAATATATATTTGTTTTTACTTCTCTGTCTACACAGAAGCTCCCTCAAAGCAGAGTCTTTGTGTCCCCATCACCTAGCACAATAGTAGGAATTTAGTAAATCGTTGTTTAATGAATGAGTAAATAAATGAATGAATTGATTCTGTTCCTTCTCAGTTTACCTATCAGTCAACAAATATTTATTAAGCACCTACTTTGTGCCAGGTCCTGTACTAACCACTGGGGATACCAAAAAAGGCAAAACCAAGGAGCTCAGTCTAATGGAGGAGGCAACATCCAATAACTATGTACACATTAGCTCTATATGGGATAAACTGGAGATAAGCAACAGAAGAAAATCCCTTGAATTAAGGGAGGATGAGAAAAACCTTCTTGTAGAGTCTAGAGGTATGTCACTCAGCAAAACTTCCAAGTATGACAGAACCAGATTAGTTGGAAAATGCTGAAGAAAATAAATAGAAATGCAATACAACAAAGATAATGTTCATTTGTGGTTTTTTAAGTCAATATGTTGCTGACAAGGATCCATTACTATCTGAGTTTGACGTCACTGTTGTAGAAGATGAGATTTCAGTTGGGACTTAAAGGAAGCCAGAAAAGCCAAGAGGTGGTGATGAGGAGAGAGGGCATGGGGGACAGCCAGCCAGTTCTCTTGGAATCATGAAAACCAAAGTTCAAATCCTTCCTCAGACACTTATTATTTGTGTGATCCAGGCCAGATACTTATCTTCTGACCTCAATTTCCTTATCTGTAAAATGGGGATAATAGTCCCCAATTCTAACCTCAATTTCCTTATCTGTAAAATGGGGATAATAGTACCTGACTTACTGAATTGAGTTGTTGTGAGGACCAAGTGAGATAAGAGATAGAAAGTGCTTGGCAAACCCTTTAGGTTTGTAAGGATTTTGGCACCCATCATAAGCAACAGCTTCTGAAACTTGGGAAGTCTGGTAGAGACTTAAAAAGGAGAGATATATGTGGAAAGCAGGGCTCTGGGATAACTTTTTCTGCATTTTGTAACTTCTGCTCTCTAGGAGCAGAAAAAGGATCCAGAACCTGTATTAGGGGCATTTGCCTTTTAACTTCAGAGATGTGGGCCCTGTTCTGTGTGTATTTATTCAATGGAGCTAGGCTAGAAGGCTCTTATCTTTCTGTGGGTGTCATCTCAACTGTGGATTTTTTTCTGTTCATCACAAACATATTAATTAGAATAAAGACTGACTTACTGATTGGTAACTCCATGGACAGCACTCTAGGAATTCTGGGAAATGGAGACTCAGAGATGGGAAGATTCTGCAGACTAGATTATATACAATGGGTATTGAGAATGAGAGGATCAGATTTATAAGTAAAAGGGACTCCCTCATGTCATAGCGGAGGAAATTGAGTTCTAGAAATGGTTAAGGATTTTGACCAATATCACATAAATCCAGAAGTAAAAACCATGTCTTGTTTTGGTCTTTATTTATTGGTCTTTATTTTCTCATTGATGACTTGAAAAGCTAAGACTCCATTTTTTTTTTAGGTTTTTAGGGCTGCTTAGGAGGCTCAGTGTTTAGAACACCTGGTTTGGAGTCAGGAAAATGTGACTTCAAATCCAGCCTCACACATTTACTGGCTGTGGGACTCTGGGCAAGTCACTTACTCTTGTTTGCCTCAGTTTCCTCATCTGTAAAACGAGAGGGCTGAACTAGATGGCCTCTGGGATTTCTTCAGCTTTTGATCTATGATACTATGAGTGCAGTTTTCTTTCTGTGATGTTGCATCGTTTAAATTATTAAGCGAATAAATAGAACACCTTCCCCTCCCCCTCTTCCCAGTTGCTTGTCTTCAAATCAAACTGTTTCTGAAACAGCTGGGAGAGCCTGATGACAGTAATCTCTTGGTAGATGAAGCAGGGCAGAGGCATGAGGATCACATATACACCCTCTAATCCTGCTGCATGTTTTCGGAAATCATTATGGGAGCTCTGAAAAGCAGCCTCTTGATTGGACACAATAAGGTGACTCAGGCAGCAAGCAGCACTGGGGCTGGGGCTTCCTTAGTAAACACCTGCCACCTCCCTTTCCTGTGTTTCCTCCCCTTTCCCAATGGCTGCTCCCTTGGATGCCAGCTGGATCACAGAACCAGCTGGCCAGTAGGTTCTATAGCACAGACCCTGAAGTCATTTATGACAACAGGCTTCTTTAGAGCGCTTCCCTTTTGTTCTTTCTAGCTAGTTCCCTGCTTCAAGGGCAGGGAAAGAAACAGGTTATAAGCACAAGGAGAATGATTTAAGTCAGTGAGCTGAGTTATATTAAGGTAAAATGGGAGACAGTGTGGTGCAGTGGATAGAGAGCTTAGCTTTACCAAGTCAGGAAGCTTCGAGTCTGAGTTTTATCTCTGGCGTACACTAGCTAGCAAGTAATTTAACCAGTCAGTCAATAGATGTTTATTAAGTGCTTATTGTGTTTAAGGCACTGTGTTCTGTATTATACAAATAAAGACCAAAAACAGTCCCTTCCCTTAGAGCTTAGAAAAAATGTGCAGCGTGTATAGGAGGTAATCTGGGAGGGAAATTGGTATTAGTGGAAGAAAGGTTTCTTGAAGAAGCTGAATCTTGAAGCAAGCCAGGAGGTGGAGAAGAGAAGGGAAAAACATTCCAGGTATGGGGGACAACCAGTGAAAATGCCAGGTATTATGTTTGAGGAACCTCAAGGATCAATAGAACATGTGGAGGAGTGTAAAGTCAGGGACCAAGTTAATAAGAGCTTTAAATGCCAAATAAAAGACTATATTTGATCCTGGAGATATTAGGGAACCGATGGAGTTTGCTGAGGGGAAGACACAGGGGCATGGTCAGACTTGGGAGTTTTGCTTTAGGAAAATCACTTTGGCAGCTGAGGGAAGGATAAATTGGAGTGAGGAGAGATTTGAAGCAGGGAGCCCATCCAGCAAGTGATGAGGACCCATATTAAGACTGGATGGCTGTTTGAGTAGAGAGAACCCGTATATAAGATAGGTTGTGAAAATAAAGATAAGACTGGATATTTGGAGTGAGGTAAGTTAAGAAGTTGGGGTTGATGTAGAGATCCCAAACCTGGGTGATTCACATAATGATGGTGGTATTCTCCACAGTAAATGAGAACTTCTAAAGGGTGAAGATTTAGGGAGAAAGAATAAGTTATGTTTTGTCCGTGTTTGAGTTTGAGATGCCTACAGGACATTCATTCTGAGATGATCGAAGCAAGTAGCTCAGAAGAGATGATTGTCTTGGATGTATACAAGATAGATTATTATAGAATTATTAATATATTAATCTTATTAATAATGTATTGATATTAATATAGATTATCTGCATAGAGGTGATGATTGGTGAGATTCAAAGTGCTTAGCACAGTGACTGGCACATAGTAGGTCTTATATAAATTCTTCTTCCCTTCCCATAGGAGCTAATGAGGATCACAAAGTGAGACAGAGTGAAAAGGAAAGTGGTCATGGAAGAGAAACTTTGAGTTAGTAGGGGCAACTATCTTTGACTAAATTGGAGAGTAGCAGCTAATAATGTATTAATATTACTATTATTATTATAGATTATCTGCATAGAGATGATAATTGGTAAGATTCAAAGTGCTTAGCACAGTGACTGGCACATAGTAGGTGTTATATAAATTCTTCTTCCCTAACCATAGGAGCTAATGAGATCCCAAAGTGAGATAGTCTAGAGTGAAAAGGAAAGTGGTCCTGGAAGAGAAATTTGGGATTAGTAGGGGCAAGCATCTTTGATTAAATTGGAGAGTTGTAGTTGATCTGTATTGAGAGAAGGAATTTCCTCACTGGGAATTCCCCTTGCCAATAAAATCATGAGTCATGGGATCATAGATATAAGGCTGGAAGGCATCTTAGAGACTGTTGATTTCAGGCCCCTGCTTTACAGATGAGGAAACTGAGGCATAGAGGGGTTATATGATTTGGTCAGGATCCTTCATATAGCCAGGAAGTATCTGAGGTGTATTTGAACCCAGACCTTCCTGAGTCCAAGTCCAGTGCTCTATCCACTCTGCCATTCTGACTCTCTTGCTCCAGTCCAAGAAAATAAAGGGAAGAAATAGAGGTGACCAGGCTGGATTTTGGCATCAACAGCCTGTGTGGCTGGATAGACCGGAGGAAATAGTCTGGCTTCTGCTCTGGGAAAGGCAATTGGTGCCTCTGTCTTGAACTGATGGAAGAGTAGGAGTTGGAAACATCAGCTCATTACTGCATATAAGGATTTAAATCGAGGAGAGACTCTCAAAGATCAGAGAGAGCTGGCATGGGAGCATCAGGGGTGGGCAGGGGGGCTCGCTGTGGAAGTCATAAAACCAGTGAACTAGTTAGAGAAGTTGGGGAAGACCTGTGGTGTGCTGGATTGAAGGCAGGAATGGGGACAGACTGGTAGAGCGGGGGCAGCTGCACCAGGGCTCACCATGGCCCACTTTCTGCCCAGCTCTCTCTGGCTTTCAGTTGGTTGGGCAATGAGGAGCCTACCCCTCCCTTAGAGTGTGGAGCAAGAGGAGAGATGGGGTCAGTAGCTCTTGATTTCAAGGGAAGCCACACACCCCCAGTGCCTCTAAAGAAGTTCTTATAGTCACTAACCATCACCGCAGTCCAGGATTTACTGGAAGCAGGGGGTAGGAGGGGGTGGGGCACAGAGAAATCAGTTTTATAAGGCTCAAACTCTTGAATGTGTTGGACAAATTATTCTAGGATCCTCCTCCCCCCACCATCTGTGATGGAGGCTCTGTATTTAGGCCTGAGGACTCCAGTGTTAAATCAGCAGAGAAAACAGAGCTGTTTGTTGATGTGTTCTGTGTTTTAGTAAGCTTCCAGGAGGTGTTTAGGTCTCAGAGGCTGTTGGGCACTTTTCTCCCCTCAGGCTTGATAGGTACATTTTATTATGGGGTTGGCTGGACTGGGACATTACTGACATGCTTTGTCGGAAGCCAGTGACGAGGGGGTGGGTGGGGTGGGGTGGGGTAAGACTGGGAATAAAAAAAGAAGTCTGAAGAGTGAGTAGTCGGTGAACTTTTCTCCCTGATCATAGCTTCTGGCCACAGCACCTAGGGGAACTCAGGAACCCTGAAAAGATTTCCTTCAAATTCAACTGGAGAATTTCCAGAGGGAACTCTTCCTGCTGTCTCATTCTCTCAAAAATCTACAGAGCTGAGTCCTCCCACTGAATCAGTCCAATAGGCTGTCTTTGCTTACCCACCGTGCTTTGGGCTTTGTGTCCTGGTGTTCTCTCCCAGGGTCTGCTCTGCTCTGGCTTGTTCAGGCTCAGTTTGCCAGCAGTAGTGGGAGCAGGAACAAGTCTCTCTGGGTTGCTTTGCTGTGATTGATTGGTCATGGATTCCTGCCCACCAGGCAGCGCTCAATCTTCAGGTTGGTTCAATTTAGTTACGACGTTGACTGGAGAGGGAGGATTTCAAAAATAGCGTAGGCAAAGAATTGGAGAGCATAAGAAGAATATCGTGTAATTGTCACCTATTAGGGTCAGAGATTTTTGCAAAGAGCCATCGTTGACTTTGAAAGTTCCCTCCTTTCTGGGGGGGGGGGAGAGACTCTTAGAGATGGCAGATTCGTGGCAGTTTAGCTGGGGATCATTTAGTTTAGCTCCCTCATTTTATATGAAAATTGAGGTATAGAGAAATAAAATTATTTGCTCTAGGGTCACATAGGCAGGATTCAAATCCAGATCCTTGATTCAAATTCTAATTTTCATTGTAATAAACTGAGCTGCCATATTGTAGTTTAAAAGGGAGAATTGGAGAAAATGAGATTCATTTTAGGTCTTTCCTTGGGTACATTGGCTTCCAAAGAATGACCTGTGTTTTGTACAGCTGAGATAAAGTCACATCAACAATTAATCAAAGTCTTCTTATTCCCAGTTACTGGCCAGTAGGTCATCAAGAGACAAAGGGGAGCAAATAGGGAAGAAGTTAACTTCTTGGGGAGGGGGGGTTTACCAAAGGCAGTTTTCTTGTTAGAACTCAACCCTCTGAGGTCAGACTCAACATTCTTCATTGGTCACTGGCTTTTAGGGGGGCGTCAGATATGTTGAAAAGTGTTAATCTTTATTTCTAAAAGATTAAAAATTAAAGATTTAAAAAAAAAGATTAAAAAAAAAAAGATTAAAAGCTCCTTATTTCTAAAGGAGCTGCTATGGGTTCTATGAATGCTCTGGTGCCTGGGTGGTGACTTGGGAGTAAAAAGATCTCTGCATTAAGAGCCATAAGGGTTGAGTTTGAATTCTAACTCTGCTACTTACTAGCTGTCACCATGAGCTAGCCCCTTAACCTCTCTGATTCTCAATATTATCATCTGTAAAATGGGGATAATGATACATATATTATCTTCCTGGTAGATATTATGAAGAGAGACTTTGTGGTTTTGTGGAAAGAGCACTGATCCTTGAGTCAGGACAAAATAGGGGACAGCTAGATATCAAAGTGAATAGAGGATTGGAAAGTCTCAACATATTTGCTAAGTACTCAGAAGCCAACCTTAAATTTTAGATGCCAGGAAAAAAGTTTTCAGCTTTCAAAGAAAGCAATAAAAAGAAACTGAAAAAGCAAATCATTACTGTGGTACTAGTAGAATAGTTTAATAATTTGAATAGTTCAAATCTAGTCTTAGATACTTAGTAGCTGTGTGATTTCTAAGCAAGTCACTTAGCTTCTATCTGCCTCAGTTTCTTTATCTATAAAATGAGAATCATAATAACAGCTATCTCTTAGGATTGTTGGGAAGATCAGATGATATTTGTAAAAGGCTTAGCACAGTGCCTGACATTATATAAATCCTATCTATTATTATTAATTAAGAGACTGAAACTCAAGTTATGGCTCTCACTCTTACTTTGCAAGACTTTGGAAAAACCACTTCAGGTCTCCAGGTCTCAATTTGAAAGGCAGCTGGCTGTAGAGTCAGGACAATCTAGTTATGGATCCTGCCTCAAATATTTATTAGCTGTGTTACCCTGCATAAATAACCTAACCTTTCTGTGCCTTTCAGTTGTCTCAGCTATAAAATGAGAGGTTGGATGGATGGCTTCGAAAGTCCTTCCCAGATTTCTTTCTTTTTTTTTTCCAGATTTCTAAGATCAAATAAGATACTTTATATTTAAAGATACTTTTATATTTAAAGTGTTAGATAATTTACAATACTTATTTTTTAGAGACTTGGTCTTCCTATCTCATCTAGACTGGAAAGATAGTCACTTATTGCTCTGATCCCAATATTCGTAGAGAAACTATGTACTAATTCTACAGTATACTTGATTTTGTTTCTCATTGCCATAGATGCTCAAGTTGTAGAATTAATTCTTCATTGCTTTTACATATTCCTGTGCTGTATACAGTTCACAAGTAGCATACAGAGCTGAAATCTAGAGCTCAGATAATATTTGATCCAGTCCCTTCATTTTCAGATGAAGAAACTGAGGCACAGAGTGGTTTGCCTGAACTCATGAACATATCAGACAAAATTAGGGGAAAAAATGATCTGGATTTTGTAGTTGACTTGAGGAAACTAAAACATAAAGATCTTTTTTAAGCTCATGGTAACTTGATTTGGCACAGTATCTCCTCACCCATAATGTACCTAAAAATGTCACATGGTAATGGGAGGAATAGATTCTTTATTCCTGGGATCTGTAAGATGGGTCGGGGGGATACTGGGTGAGGAGGGATGCAGAGGGATGCATGAGCAGTGGACAGCAATAGCCAGAACATTTGGTGATGTGCCCAGTGCCCAATGCAGAGTTCCATAAATCCAAGGCACCAGAGGAATCATCAGGGTACTTGGCTCTTTTATTGTGGTGTCTGTGATTTTGAGTGAATTATACCAGGGACTACCAGCCTTAATTCTTCCTACTGATGCTTTTTGATGGGAGAAGAGAATTGACAGGGTACTGTGGGAAAACTTCTCATTAATTGACTTGGTTTCCTCCTTGGTAAAATAAAGGAGAACAAGAGGGCCTCTGGGGTTTCTTCTAGCTCTAAAACTATGATGCCATATTCCAGCACTGAGCACAGCACCTAGTACATAATAAGGATTTAATAAATGCTTGTTGATTATAACTGGAATAGAAGCTATCTCTTTCACAGGCGGCACCTGTTGGAGTGGGGACTTCCCTCTTGGATCCATTGACATCACATCTCTTCATTTAGCTCAGGTTGAGGCACTGTTCCAGAGGGGAGGAGAAGAGAGGGAGGATTGGGGGAAGGCCAGATGCTGACCATGGGGATTTTTCCAGCCATCATTTGGTTCAGGAAATGTCTTGGACAGATGTCCCCCTTTCCAGAAGGATCTTTGGAGACCTCCATGGACTTGAAGTTGCCTCTCAGGGAAAGGGAAGGGAATAAGTATTTATATAATGTCTACAATGTGCCAAGTACTCTGTGCTGCTAAGCCCTTTACAAATATTATCTCATTTGATCCTCCTTACAACAACTCTATGAGATGAGTGCTATTATTATCTCCACTTTATAATTGAGGAAACTGAGGCAGACTAAGATTAAGTCCTCTGGATCACACAGTATAGTAAGTGTCCTCAAGTCCTTCTGTTTCCAGTGCTCTAACTAATTTTCCACCTGATTGCCTCAGGCTCTACTAGTACCACAGTGATGATTTGCTTTTTCAGTTTCTTTTTGTTTGCTTTCCTTGAAAGCTGAAAAATTGTTTCCTGGCATCTAAAATTTGGGGTTGGCTTCTGGGTGCTTAGCAAATATGTTGAGACTGGCACAGTGTCAAAATTCAATAGAAAGACTGTCAGTGAATGAGCAGAATAGGACAAGGGCCAGCTCTCACTCAAGTGATAGTCCCTTTTGTGTATCAGAGTCCCTTGACATTACATTGCTTCTCTTACAAATATGGCAGCTACTCATCCCCAAATCATCCATGCTGTCAGGAGGGCAGAATTACTGTGACTTCCACACCTATTCTCCTTAAGCTTCTCACATCAATTTTCACCTCACTCATAGCTGAAGATGTTGCTTCATTCTTTATTAAGAAAATAGAGGTTATTCAATATGAGCTTCCTCTCCTTGGTATTATCCTCTTTTCTTCACTCTCAAAGAGAGGCAGCCCTTCTCTTTGCCCAGACCATCTCCTCTACTTTTTCTTTTGAGCCCATCTACTCTGGTCTTCCTCAGAAGTTTCCCCCCCCCAATTATTCTTTCTCTCTAATCCTTATTGGTACCTTCCCTGAAAAAATGGATGAAAACACATTAAGTAAGTGCTCACTATGTGCCAAGACCTGACCTCCTTCTCCATCAGAGAAAGATATTCTGATTTGTAAATTTACAAGGATGGAGCCCTAGGAGAGTGGCAGTGACAACATTGATTTGTTCATGGCTACAGAATTCTAAGGGACCAATCCCTCCCTGGAGGAGGAGTTAGCCCAGTGCCAGAGTTCAGTTAAATCATCTAGGGCTTACAAACAAACCTAATTCTCACTCTTCTTAAAGACCATCCCTAGATCTTATTATCCCCTCATCTATCTTTCTAGATCTCTCTTTTTTTTAGTCCAATTCCTTAAAAAAAACCCTACATTCATTGATTATACTTCCTCTTTTCTCATTCACTTTTCAACTCTTACAATCTGGCTTCTGACCTATCACTTTGATGAAAAGGCTCTCTCTACAGTTGCCAAACTTCTCTCTTTGCCACATCTGATAGCCCTTTCTCAATCTTTGTCCACCTCCCTGTGATCTTTGACATTATTAATCACCTTCCGAGTGTTCTTTCTTCTTCTTAGGTTGGTTTTGGGTTTTCTGGATGCTATCTTCCCTCAGTTCTCTTCCTCCTTGTCTAACTGCTTTTCAAGTCCTCTTTCTTCATCATCCATAGGAAGCCCTCTAACCATGACTACTATGTATCAAGGATTATCCTGGGCTCTCTTTTATTTCTATATTTTTCTCTTTTTGGAAGTTCATCAGATTTAATGATCAGCTATATTTCCCAGCTTCTTAAACTGTAGATTGCTCCCCTAAATGGGGTTTTATAAGTGAATGTGGAGTTTGGGAAATTATGATTTATTATCAGTAAATGCTTGATTTTTCATACCTATTTTATATGCTAGTATACTCCAGGTCATATAAACATTTCTTGGATGAAAAGGGGTCATGGGTAGAAAAAGCTTAAGAAGCTTTGCTATCTTTTATGCCCCCAGCTTCTTCCTTGCGGTCCAGTCCTTCTTCACCAACTGCCTACTAGACATTTCAAACAGGATGTCCCCTAGATGTCTCAAACCCAACATGTCAAAATTAAATGCATTATCTTTTCCCCCCAAGCCTTTTTCTTTCTGGAACTTCCCTATTTCTGTTGTGGGCACTACCATCACTTTGGTGTTGCCCCAAACTCCTCACTGACATTCACACTATGTAATCACTTAACTGCCAAATCTTGTCATTTCCATGCCCACAATATATCATGCATCTGTCTTCTTTTCTCTACTAAAACAGCTATCACCCTAATTCAGACCTTCATCTCCTCTTGCCTGAACTTTTTTTTAAAGCTTTTTATTTATATAACATATGTATGGGTAGTTCCTCAGTATTGATCTTTACAAAGCTTTTTGTTACAGATTCCCAGTCCCCTCCCCTCCCTTAGATGGCAGTAAGTCCACTACATGTTAATAATGATAAGATACTTGACAAGCTGTTTTGCAAGAAAAATCCTATCTACAAGAAAAAAAACCAGAGAAAGGAAACCCAATGCAAGCAAACATCATCAGAGAGCATGAAAATGTTATGTTGTGGTCCACATTTCATATTCCTCTCTCTGGGTGTATATTACTTTTTTCACTGAACAATTGGAACTGTTTTGAGACATTACTTTGTTGCAGAGAGCCATGTCCATCAGAGTTGATCATCACATAGTATTGTTGTTGCCGTGTATAATGATCTCCTGGTTCTCCTCATTCATTTCACTCAGCATCAATTCATGTAGGTCTCTCCAGGCCTCTCTGAAATCATCCTGCTGGTTGTTTCTTATAGAATAATAATATTCCATGACATTCATATACCATAACTTATTCAGCCATTCTCCAATTGATGGGCATTCCTTCAGTTTCCAGTTTCTAGCCACTACAAAAAGGGCTGCCACAAACATTTTTGCACCTGTAGGTCCCTTTCCTTCCTTTAAGATCTCTTTGGGATATAAGCCCAATAGAAACACTGTTGGGTCAAAGGGTATGCACAGTTTGATAACTTTTTGAGCATAGCTCCAAATTGCTCTCCAGAATGGCTGGATCCATTCACAGTTCCACCAACAATGTATTAGAGTCCCAGCTTTCCCTCCATCATTCCAGCATCCCCTCCAGCATTCATCGTTATCTTTTCCTGTCATTTTAGCCAATCTGACAGGTGTGTAGTGGTACCTCAGAGTTGTCTTAATTTGCATTTCTCTGATCAATAGTGATTTGGAGCAACTTTTCATATGACTAGAAATGGTTTTAATTTCATCATCTGAAAATTGTCTGTTCATATCCCTTGACCAATTTATCGATTGAAGAGTGGCTTGAATTCTTATAAATATGAGACAGTTCTCTATATATTTTAGAAATGAGGCCTTTATCAGAACCATTAAATGTAAAGATGATTTCCCAGTTTGATGCTTCCCTCCTAATCTTGTCTGCATTAGTTCTGTTTGTATAGAAACTTTTTAACTTAATATAATCAAAATTATCTATCTGGTGTTCAATTAAGAGTTCCAGATCTTCTTTGGACATAAATTTATTCCATCTCCACAGGTCTGAGAAGTAAACTATACTACGTTCCTCTAATTTCCTTATAATATCACTCTTTATATCTAGATCATGAACCCATTTAGATCTTATCTTGGTATGTGGTGTTAGGTGTGGGTCAAGCCCTAATTTCTTCCACACTAGTTTCCAATTTTCCCAGCAGTTTTTGCCGAATAGTGAGTACTTATCCCCAAACCTGGGGTCTTTGGGTTTATCAAACACTAAATTGCTAAAGTTATTGCCTAGATTGTCCTGATATCTTATCCTATGCCACTGATCAACTGCTCTATTTCTCAGCCAGTACCAAATGGTTTTGATCTTGCCTGAACTTTTGCAAAAGCTCCTTAAAGTGGTCTCCTTGTTTCAAGTCTCTCCCCTTTTCCATCTAAATATCCACATAGCTTCTGAAATGATTTTCGTAAAGGGAAAGTCTGACTGTCACTTTCTTCCTCAGTAAATTCCAGTGGCTCCTTTGTTTCATGTAAATTTTTTTAAAATTTTAAACTTAAATACAAAATGAGAAGAGGGGGAAAAAAATTGCCAGGTATACAGCAGATCATAAAAGAAGATTCAATATAAAACAATAAATTTCTACTTCAAGAAAACCTATTATTTGACTGTAATTTTATCTTCATGTATATATATATGTATATACAAACACATACATACACACAAGCTTATTTGTGTGTTATATATACACATGTATATATGCAATTTTTTTTGCTTAGGCAATTGGGGTTAAGTGACTTGCCCAGGGTCACACAGCTAGGAAGTGTCTGAGATCAGATTTGAACTCAGGTCCTCCTGACTTCAGGGCTGGTGCGCTAACCACTGCACCACCTAGCTGCCCCTGCATTTTTTACTTTATTTTTCCCCTCCCTCCTTTACCACCCTAAAGAAGGCTACAACTAAACATATGTGTATATGTGTGTGTCTATACACACACACACATATATATATACAAAAATATATCTATGAACATACACATCTATACATACATATACATATATATTATACTTTATTGTTTTCTTCTTGTTACATAATTTAAGGTCTGATACTGCCAAATCTACTTTACATCTATTTCTTTTTTCCCCGTGGTTTCTTTGAAGTTCCTGACTATTTTTCTGAATGAACTTTGTTATTTTTCTAACTCAGTAAAAATAATTTTAGTACTTTAATTAAGTAATTAATAATTTAATTTAATGACAGTGAATAAATAGGTTAGGTAAGATTGTTATTCAAAAAATCATATTGACTTTACTTGCCCATGAACAATAAATATTACTTCAATTATTTAGATCTGAACTTATTTATATAAAAAGTGTTTTATGATTATGTTCATATAGTTCCTGTATCTGTTTTGGCAGGTATACACTCAGGTATTTTATATTGTCTAGGTATTCTAAATGATTTAAAATAATATTGAATAATAATGCTGATACAGGGTAGTTTCTCTATTTTTACTTTTAATTAAATCTATTTTAACTTTGAGGTTATGTTTACTCTTCCTGCTTTTTTTACATACTAAATTCTATTCCTGCCCTTTATTTTACCTTTGTGAGTATCTATCATTTTTATGTTTCCTGAATGCAACATATTATTGGCCAATGGCTTCTTATTACCACTAGAATCCCCACCACTTAAAATTTTTCAGTTCCTTTTAAGACTCCAGTTCATGAATCATTTTCTTTTTTTTTTTATTAAAGCTTTTTATTTGTATAACATATGTATGGGTAGTTCCCCAGCGTTGATCTTTACAAAGCTTTCCATTACAAATTTTACCCCCAGTCTCCTCCCCTCCCCTAGATGGCAGGAAGTCCACTACATGTTAATAATGTTGAAATGCTTGAGAAGTTATGCAAGAAAAATCCTATCTACAAGAAAAAAAAAAAAGAATCAGAGAAAAGCAACACAATGCAAGCAAATGTCAATAGAGAGCATGAAAATGTTACGTTGTGGTCCATATTTCATTTCCCTCTCTCTGGGTGTATATGGTTTTCTTCAGTGAACAATTGGAACTGGTTTGAGACAATTCTTTGTTGCAGAGAGTCATGTCCATCAGAATTGATCATCATGTAATACTGTTGTTGCTGTGTATGATGATCTCCTGGTTCTGCTCGTTTCACTCAGCATCAGTCATGAATCATTTTCTCCACAAAGTCTTTCCTGAACCCTCATGTACTAGTGCCTTCCCTCAGATTGCCTGATAGCTGTCTCTAGGTGTATATGTCATACCTGGAAGCATCGTAAACTCTCATTTCATTTTGTTTTTGGTATGTCCAGCATCTTGGATCCTGCCTGGTACAAAGAAGGTGTTTCATAAATGCTTGCTGATTCATTGATTGACCAATGTGAGGGTTTCTAATACTCTTGTTTGTCTATGACATTACTCTGATTATTTCAATCCCCAGATTGCCACAGACCTCCTGAATTGAGATCCTTGATTGTGATTTTCAATTTTTTTAAAAATCAAAAGCTCTCTGAAAATCAACCTTTCTTTTTAAAAATACTTTATTGTGTTTTGTTAGTAAGTATTGGAAGTAGAAATGATCTGAGTAATATCCCTTGAAGGATTTTGAAGATCATTTAATCTATTTTTATTTTAAAGATGAAGGAGAAGGCCCAGAGAGACACTTGTGCAAAACTTGTGATGAATTAAGAGCTGGAACTAGCATTCAGCAGGGCTGTGCTGGAAAATGTTTAACACTTAATTCACATAAGACATACTTTTAAGCTTAATCGGTATTAACATCTTTTCCATCACTTTTTAAAGTCTAGAAATCAACAGAAGAATAAATCAAGCCTTTGCTAATTTCAGAATATAAATAATACTCACCTTGAAAATTTAAAGTTTGAAAATCCAGGGCTAGCTGGATTTGAGCTGGGTTTGAGCTGGCCCCAATGCATCCCAGAATGATTCAGCTCAGAATAGGAAGGATTCATCCAAAGTTATGTGAACCTGAGCAAGGACCCCTCTGTAATGTCCCTGACAAATACTTACCTGGTCTTCCCTTGAATATATTTAGTGATTGGGAACACTAGATGAAATCCCACTGCTGCCACATAGTGGCTCTGTGGTCCTGGATAAGAAATTTAACCATTCAGTGTTCTGGACATCTCTCTAAGACCAGAAGTTTCAGAGAAGGTGCCCAGTTGCACTGGTAGAAGGACTTTCTTCATCTGGGAGTTCCTTATAGTTTGTCTCTTATAGCCCCTCTAATTGTTGTTTCTTTATTTGGAGATGAAATGCTTACTTACAACTTTGTGTACTGGTACTAGTTTTAATCTCCCTTTCATATGACAGTCCTTCAGATAATAATAATAATAACAATTTATGTAGCACCTACTATATACTAGGCATTGTGCTAAGCACTTGGCAGATATTTCATTTGATCTTCACAACAATCCTGGGAGGTAAATACCATTGATTACCCCCAATGTACAGGTGAGAAAACTGAGGCAGACAGAGGTTAAGGGACTTGCCCAGGTTTACACAGTTAGAAAGTGAGACTGGATTTAAACTCATTCTATTTTCACCAACTCTTTTATTCTCAGGCTAAAGCGTTCCCATCCTTTCATTCAGTCCTTTTGTGTCATAAGCTTCCACGTTCCATAAGCTCTTTCCTCTGGACCCACTCCACTGTAGCATATCTGGAGTTCTTTCCCCTGTAGTGTGCTATCCCCTGCATTTGTCCTCTTTGCCTTTGTCTCTATTTTCTGATGCTATTTGTCTTTTTTAGATTCCCAACTTCTTGTCTCCTTTTTAGAACCAATTGAATTCACGACTTCCAAATTCCCCTTCAGACATGCAAAGACAAATAACTAACTCTCTCCTATTTCACCTCCCTGAAGAACCTTTTCTCTCTCTCTCTCTCTCTCTCTCTCTCTCTCTCTCTCTCTCTCTCTCTCTCTCTCTCTCTCTCTCTCTCTCTCTCTCTCTCTCTCTCTCTCTCTCTCTTTCTCTCTTTCTCTCTCTTTCTCTCTCTCTTTCTCTCCCTCCCATCCCATTCCTACTTCTGTGGCTGGCCATTGCTTAATCAGCCCCTGAGGTATCTGGGAAAGGAGGAAGAGGGATTCCTCATTCTCTGAGATAGATTTGTTTTGCATAAAAAGGTCTAGGAGTCTAGAATGTAAATTTAGGCTTTTTATTTTTGCTTTTTTCTTTCTTTTTTTCTATACTGACCACAGCAACAGAGTAGAAATTGTCAGGCAGCCTTATAACCTTCTAGGCAGATAAGTCATTTCCCCGTCAAAATTCACTTTCCTCACTAACAATATGGTATCATTCCACTCCCAACTTGATCATCCCTCCCCTTGTCTTTTCTTCCTTCCTCTCTCCTTCTATAAATACTTGGCTAATCTGCAAACCCCAGATATTCTCCTTGAGCAACATCTATTGGACCTGCTTTGTTCATTCAGAGACAAAGTTAACTCATTCTATTATCATTTTTTTCCGTGCTTGCTCTCTCTGCTTTCCTCTGCCTTCTCCCTAACCCCTTCCCCTTCCCCTTCCCCTTGTTTTTATTAGAGTAGGAAAGGGATCTTTGAGATCTTCTAGTCCAGAGGTGGCTAACTCAGCCTCTGGAGTGCTTCCCAAAGGAGATTAAAAGGTAATTGGGAAATGTTTAACAAAATAAAAATACAACATAGCATAGATAATGTTAATCTGTGGTTTTCTAAGTCAATATGAAATTGACCCCATTGGACTCTAGTAGCAGCCCTTGTCTTTTTACATGTAAAAAAACATAAAAAAAGCCCAAGAGGAACTTCCCCAAGAGGGGAAGTGACTTTCTTAAGATTATATAGTTAGTTAAAAGCAGAACCCAGACTCCTTCTTCTACCCTAGGTTGTCTTCACTTCCTCCATGGGGCTTGGTGGTACTCCTCTAATTCTGTGTTTTCAGGGGACCATGTTGTCTTGAGCAAAATATCACTCCAAGTTTGAGTATTTTTTAGATCTGAAGCAAATCATTTAAACGCTTTGGAATATCTTTCTCTAAAGAGAAGATGACAAACATTTGTTCTCTGTCAAACCTAATGGTTGTGGAAATCACAACAGTCATTTTTTAGGGTCTTGTATTTTAAAGTATGATCGTGGTGCATCGTTAACTCACTTCTGATACTTGGGTTTTTAGGGCATCACAGAATGTCAGGGCTTAGAGATTGTCTAATTCAAATCAAATTTAATAGTGTGGGAAACTGAGGCCCAGGAAAGCAAAGCCACTTGGTGAAGGTCACACTGCAAATTAGCCATGTGCTGAAACTAGAACTCAGGTTTCCTGGTAACCAGCTCAGTGCTGAATCTCCCCTCTTCCTTCCCATTCTGTTAATTTAACACTGTCTCAGCAGTGGTACTGTGATGACAGTGGAAAATTACCTGGCTTTGCAACAGGGGAATAGGAGTAATCAGGAAGGTTTTGCATCTGGGAAATATCACAGGATCTTCAAATCTTTGTGTCTGGGGAAATCGAAATCCATTTAGCAAGAGATTTCATCTCTCAGTTGCTCTTTCCTCACTGTTCAGATGAAAGGGTTAGACTATATTAAGGATTCCTACTTTGGGTGCTAGGAACCCTGGGGCTATGTAGATAGAGTTCATGACTTCATGTGGGGAAAATATTAGTTTTAGTTTAGAAAATTAGCATTTCTTTTCTGGTAAATTTTAAAATTTATTTTAATCTTAAATACAACATGAGAAAAGAAAAAGACCATTTCCATGTATACAACAGATTATGAGAGAATTCAACACAAAACAATAAATTTCAATTTCAAAAAAGTCTATGTAATAAATACTGTATATTATTTTCAAAGCTTCCCAGGCTTTCTCTGCTCTTTGTAGATTTTCTTCTGTTCTCTGCTGTCAGTTACTTTATCCCCTCCCCTCCATGGCTACAGTTCAATGCAGATGGATATATGTCAATCTCTTTATATGTATGCATATTTGTAGAGGTCTATAAACATACATGTATACATACACATACACTCATACACACAGAGTAAGACTATACTGTGCACATTTCCCCTTGTCTCTTTCTCTGAAGGTAGATAGCATCTTCCTTCATAAGTCCAATGTTTTTTCTAAATTAACCAGTCCATCATTTCTTAGATCACAGCAATATTCCAACACAATCACATCATCTCTGAGACATTGTTCATGAAAGTTTTCCCCAGTATTTCTTTCAGGTATAAATGTGAACAACCAGCACTATTCAGAGAAGGGGCCTTTAGATCCTCAGTCTTCCAAAGAGGTCAATGACATTAAAAAGGTCAAGGACTCTTGGACTAGACAATCTTTAAGGTCTCTTCCAAATTAAAATTTTGATTAATGAAATCTTTGGGTTTTCAGTTTAATAAACATTTATATTTATCATTGCATACTTACTGTATACGGTGTTTTTGCTAGGCACTGGGGTGGGAGGATACATAGCTAAATAAGTCTAGTGTGTGCCCTCCAGGAAGAGGAGTGTTACAATTTGGGGAGCTACTTTAAGAGGATTAGAAGATTTCCCACAAAAAGCAAAACCAGCCAGGGATGCTAAAAGCAAAAGGTTTCCTTTGTTTCTTACAGGTGATTTGCCCTCCCATAAGTGAAGGGCCTTACCTTAAGGCACTGGTAAAAATTGGAAGGGCAGGAATGAAGGAACACGGTCACTGTTGAATATCCAGAAGGGCTGGCTTCTTTCTTGGGTGGGTGGGGGGGAATTCGGGGCTTAAGTGAGATGATCTTGAGATCATGGCAGAAGGAGGAAGGGAATGGATCAATCAATCAATTAACAAAGTACTTATTCAGTGCCTGTTATATGCCAGGACCTATGCTAGTCATAGAGATTTTATATATAAAGACAAAATGAAAGAGTTGCAGCCCTCAAGGATCTTACACTCTATTAGGGGAGGCAAAAAGTCTAATAATATAAGTCTATGCAAATTATATCTGATATATGGAATCCAGCCAGTTTGCCCTCTGAACCTTTATTATTATTATTATTATTTTTTTTTTTTTGCTGAGGCAATTGGGGTTAAGTGACTTGCCCAGAGTCACATAGCTAGGGAATGTTAAGTGTCTGAGACCAGATTTGAACTCAGGTCCTCCTGACTTCAGGGCTGGTGCTCTATCCACTGCACCACCTAGCTGCCCCCTGCCCTCTGAACCTGATGTCCAACTTGTGTCAGTTTGCTGTGAGCACATCTGGGTCAGTCCCATGAAACAGGATCCCTTTCCTAGAAAGCAGAGCACCAAGAGTTTTATAGGCAGGGCTGAAAAAGTCTTACTCTGCTCCATCTGGTACTCACCTCATCATCATGTCATTTCATTGTCACGGCAACCGTAGAGGAAGTATGGTATGGTGGGAAAGAGCCCCGGCTCTGGATTCAGAGGACTTGATTCAAATCCTCCCTCTGACATTTACTTGTGTGAGGTTGGATATGTCACTTCATCTCTATGGACCTCAAGTTCCTCATCTGTAAAGTGAAGGAACTGGACCAGTTGGATTCTGGGTTCCCTTCTGTTTTCAGTGCTGTGATCCTGGGATCTGATTGGTTTCCTACTTCTGATGTCATAAGCAGATGGGTATCAGTCAGGAAGACATGGAGCAGTTCTAGAAAAGGGACAGGATAATAACAATAGCAGAAAACAATAAAAGTAATAGTAACTAGCATTTATATGCCTTTTAAGGTTTGCAAAGTGTTTTACATATATTATCTCCTTTGACCCTCTCAGCAATCCTATCAAGAAGGTGCTGTTCTTATCCCTAATTTACAAAGGGGAAAACTGAGGTTGAGAGAGGTTACATGCTTTACCCAGAGTCACACACCTCATAAATATCCGAGCAAGAATTTGAACTCAGTTCTTCCTGCCTCTCTGGTCTGTATTTTGTGATATCACCTTGCTACTGGAGAGGAAGAGATTTTCAAGTAAGGCAATAGGCAGCTTGTGATGAGAAGGCCAGAAAACCCAGAAGTTTTTCTGAACAACCACAGGGGGATGAGCTGATCAACAGAATGCAAATGAAAGTATGATTGAGTACATAATAAAAGCTGACATTTAGAAGGGCACCTGTGTAAGTTAGCATCTGAGTGCATGTATACATACACACATTGATGATAGACACCTCAGTGTAGTGGATGGAGCTAGCTTCAGTGCCAGGATGGCCTGGGTTCAAGTCTCACCTCTGAAAGATACCCTTACAAGGCTTAAGGAAACTCTAAAACTATATGCTTTGGAGAATACACCTTTTTGTACCAGTGCAGGGAGTTTTCATACCTGGGAGTTCCCTATGCCAATAAAATCACAGGTCCAGTTCCTGTTCAGTTGTGTCCAACTCTTTGTGACCCCTTTTGAGGTTTTCTTAGCAAAGATACTGGGGTTTGCCATTCCTCCGCCAGATTATTTTATAGATGAGGCAAACAGAGTAAAGACTTGTGTGGGACTACACAGTTAATAAATAAAATAAATCTGAGATTTGAACTCAGGAAGATAAAGCTTCCCGACTCTGGATCTGGCACTCTATCCACTGAACCACTTAGCTTCTTGGTCCATTTTCTAGCCAAGCCTATCTATCTATCTATCTATCTATCTATCTATCTATCTATCTATCTA
>JAJPUD010018847.1:15855-27742 GCA_023553655.1 Myrmecobius fasciatus | reverse complement strand
TCTCTCTCTCTCTCTCTCTCTCTCTCTCTCTCTCTCTCTCTCTCTCATGTGTGTGTGTGTGTGTGTGTGTGTGTGTGTGTGTGTGTGTGTGAAATTTGGATCACATTTGCCCTTCTTTAATTTTGTGGTTCCTTTCCTATTTTCCACGATCTTTCAAATATCCCTGACAATGACTCAGTAATCACATTTGCCAGTTTTTTTTTTTTTTTTTCAGAACTTGAAGTTCCTCTGGGCCAATTGAATTTATCAAGGTCAGTTAAATGTTTTTCTTTTATCTTTTTACTTATCATGGGCATCCACTCCCTATTATTCATTCTGTTCTGTCATTGTCAATTTAAAAGTAGCTCTCCTTTTTAGAGAAAGAAAATTAAAATGAGAATTGGATAGCTTTATGTTTTCTCTATTGTTATTTGTCTTGGTGTCAGTTATGTGTTAAATGCCTGCTATGTGCCAGACATTGTTTGGCACTCCATAAAGACAATAATAAAATAATTCTTACCCTGGAAGAACTTACATTCCTCTGAGGGTAAAGGAGCAACATAAGAGCAAATAGCCCAATACAAAATATATAAAATAAATACAAAATCATTAGATGGAGAGAAACAGGGAAAATATTAACAACTGGACAAAAGACCAGGGAAGTTTTTGTATAGGAGATGATACCTGATCTATGCCTTGAAACTATCCTGCTTTGTAAAAACCTCACCAAGCTTAAGGAGGAGAAATGGAAATACTAAATCAAACCCTTTATAAAAGTGCTAAAATGCATATTTATCATTCTTCAGAATCACTTTTTCCCACTTCCACTCATACTGAAAGATTCAGTCCCCAGAGAAATTGATTACTTATTCCCATGAAGGTTCTAGAAATAATCTAAAATCTCTGAATTTTCTAGTACTATTGTTCTTGATACCTATTTGATGGGCTCCTCTTAATCAATTAACCATTAGAATTTTATTAGCTTTTTAAAAATTGATTTGCTGATAAGATATGTAGCAAGAATAGCAGTCACAAGATGATTCCTTCAATTTGGGGGATAGTTTTCCCTTGTACAAAATGTTTCTAAGAATAGTATTACACTTAAAGTGTAACAGTAGTGATACATTTGTATAAAGGAGATATGGTCTGGACTCTTGGTTCTAAAAGTGCTTTTCTCCCTTTGTAGAGTCCTTAGGAAGATCTTCTCAGATATAGCTCTCTGCTGGCCTCTGAGCACTGACACCTTTTGAGAGTCTATCACAGCCTGAATTTCTCTTAATCATGAGAGAACACAATACCTATAAATGTCATGATCCTCAGGTTTCACCTCCATTTCCAAGAGCTCTTTCTGTTATCAGTCACTACATGTCCAATGAACTCTGCCACAGCTACTCTATTTGCAGTACTTATTCACTAAAAGTCAGGAAAGAATAAATACAAAGGAAATATAGGGAACATGAGCTCATAGACACTTATATGGCACATGGTATTTTTTTTATACTCAGTAGCTCTCAGAAGCTCTTTTTTTATCTCTACTAAGAAAGGGCCAATATAAGGGTACATCATTCCTTTTATATATACTTCCAGCTTTGGCTCAGAAACTCAAGAAGCTTCAGTTCTTCTGTTTCCTCAACCAATCAGAAGACTCTTTATCATCACACAGTTCCCAAATGGAAGTAGACTTTCTAAGTCTTCAAATATAATTGGATTGGAAGTGCATATCTATGCATCGATTCAAGCATAGTCCCTTTCCCCTCACTTGGAGTACACATGTATAAATCAAAGAACATGAGAAGAAAATGTCAAAGTACTTTAGCAACTAAAATGATTCAGTTTATATTTTCTGGCAATTTTATAGAGCAGAGAAGCTATCATACTGTATTAATAATCCAAAAAAAAAAAGAAAAGAAAAAGATAAAAGGTGGGTTGAGATTGGGGGTAATACTGACCTTGTTACAGAACTAACCATTCTTAAAATGTCACTTTTTTTCCTTTTCTGAGACTGAGTCTCCCCATGTTCCCTACTTTGGAAGTGTATCAGTCATTCTTTGAAATATTTCAGCTATTGATTATAATTCTGAACTGTTCCATTTCCAAAGTGCTTATTATATGCCAAGCACTATACTAAGAGCCTTACAAATTTTATGTCATTTGATCTTCACAACATCCCTAGAAGATAAGTGCTATTATTATTCCCAATTTACAGATGAGACAATAGCAGCAGAGAGAAGGTAAGTGACTAGTCTAAAATTAAACAGGTAGTTAGCATCTGAGACTGGATTTGCACCCAGTGCTCTATCACCTGTCTCTACAACTTTATTTTTCACTGTAGTTTCTGAGGTTCCCAGAACAACAAATAATATAGTATAATACACATACACATACACATTAAAAACACATCTACTTTCATTTTGGAAGCAGCTATTTAGTCTGATATTCCATACCTCCCTTCTTTTATGTAAAGTGGGTGGGTTGTGCCTCTTTTAGCTCTTGTCCCATTGTGAAAGCTCTTTTGTTTCTTTCAGAGGTTCCCCAATGCCATATCTTCTTTTTTGGCACAAATAGTCTATTGACTTGTCTAACTAGGATAACTTGTGTCCCTCTTTCCTTCTAGCCTTTCATTCATAGAATCATAGATTAGGATCTGGAAGGGACTTTAAAGGTCATCCACCCAGTTCAACTTATCCATTGTATAGAAGATGACTCTGAGGTCCAGAAGGGGTGGGACTTGCTCAAGGTCACAGAAATAATGAATGAAAGTGGAAACTGCCATAGCACGAGCAGCTGCAGTTGATAATACAGGAAAAGTTGGGATTCAAACATGTGTCATCTGGTTCTATAACCAATGTATTACATTGCATTTCATTGCCTCTATTTGATTATCAGAGTCCTTTCATGGCAAAGGTTAGGGGCTATCTGACTGTAAGAGATAGAACATGTTTAATATATAACTTTTTTAAAATAGTATTTTATTTTTCCAAATACATACAAAGATAGTTTTCAATATTCACCTTTGCAAAACCTTGTGCTTCACATTTTTCTCCCTCTCTCTCTCCTTTTCTCTTCCCCAAGACAGCAAGCAATCCAATATAGGTTAAACATGTGCAATACTTAATATAAGCTTTTTACAGTTTTATATGTTCATACTTAGAAACCCTGAGGACAGAAGAAAAGAGAATTATATTGTAGGTCAGAAAACAAGTCCAACTTAATAGCTCTTATAGGAGAGGGGAGAAATGCATTTCCCAACATAAAAATTGGAATGACCAGGTTCAAAGCAACTGAAAAGGAGGAAGAATTCTCTTTTATTTGTTTATACGAAGTTCTTTGAACTTGAACTCCTGAGTACACACAATAGGGGAATGATAACAAAGCTGTTACTTTAGACTAATAAGAAAAATGCTAATTTAGAAACTAAACAAAAATAGCCTCATGAAATCAGCCTGGTTTTGCCAGATCCCTCACCTCATTCCCTTTCCTTTTCCCATTGCTGGTTTTAAAAACAATGAATACTCACTCTCCTACCTTCCCTCCACCTGGAATGCTAAAAACTGGGTATGTTCAAACTATATTTTCTGAGTCCTACAATTATAATACTGCTTTCCTACAGAAATCAGGGTAGACCCATGAATCATATGTTCACATGTTAGAACTGGGTCAACAACAATTTCCCAGAGCTTCCATTTCCAACCCAATGATAGCATCTGCTATTTTCATGTAGGTTAATTTCAGTAATAACTATCCATCATTCCATGTGTGAATCTCATTCAACCTTATCTTTAAGGAGCAGCTCTAAGTGGACAGTTGTATTTTCCTTGACAATAGCCAGGACCCTTTATTCTCTACCACTTCATATATTTTTGACATCTGGACAGAGCCAAATGATATCTGGACCTCCTATGGAGATTTCTGGGAAACATTTCCTTTTTTTTCCCCTTCTTCTCTGATTATTCTCTCCCACTACCATCCATTGCTTCCAAAACAGAAAATGAGAGCATTGAGATACATGTGACTTTTATCTTTGAAGCAGAGTTCTTTGTACTGTTTGGGGAATCTCAGCAGCAGAAGTATGTTGGAATTAGTTCATATCACTTGGGAGAGCCAATTGTTACATTTTAAGTGTGAACATTTGCATTCCAGAAACTGGCAAACACTACAACAGGGCTTGATTTATTGCTTTGTTGATTGTCTAGATGTAAATGATGGGGAAAATGTTTGTTTTTATTCAGTTGTTTTAGGTATGTTTGAATTTGTGACTTTATTTGGAGTTACCTGGCAAAGAAATTGGAGTGGATTACAGTTTCCTTCTTTAGCTCATTTTACAGATAACAATATTGAAGCAAACAGGGTTAAGTGACTTGCCTAGGATCATACAGCTAGCAATTGTCTGAGGCTAGATTTAAACTCAGCAAGATGAGTCTTCCTGACTTTAGTCTCAGTTCTCTATTTACTGAGCCACATAACTGCCCTAATTAAATCTCAACAATACAGATTTAGCTTTAAAATGTTATACTTATTTTGGAGAACCAATTACTAAAGACTTATTATTAATACACTGCTATTCAGATGTCACAATGACCACTAGTAAGTGACAGAAATGTATTTGTGTTGAGTATGGCACAAAGGAAAGAGCACTGACTGCCAAATCAGAAGACAGGGACTCAAATTTTACCTGTATTTACTAGTGTGACTTTGGTTAAACCACTTCATCTTTCTATGCCTCAGTTTCCTTATTTGTAAAATGAGGGTGTTGTACTGGATGGTGCTTTCCAGAAATAGATCACTAGTCCTAAGAAGGAGCTCTCTGCTTTCTTCTCCTGGACTTAACTTAGTTTATACTTCTAGATTTGGGAAATGCATCTTTTGATAGCAGAAAGGCCCTTTATGGGAAAGAAAAAAATGAATAAAACATTCAAGAAAAGATAAAATATTCAATGAGTCAGTGTTTCTGTTTCTCTATGTTCAGGCTAGTTCAGAAGTCCTCTTTTGCATATTCCCAAATTCCAGGATGACCACTCCCATGACTCCAGGAGAACACACAAAACTCAAGAGAGAGGAGATATCTTAAACTCATTGCTGCTTGAATAATAAAAATATTCAAAGGCATAGGAAGTAGAAGGGCAACAGAATCACACCATGGATCATAGCTTTAGAGTTGACAGGAGCAAAGAAAACAACAAACCAGATTTTCTAATTTTATAGATAAGGAAACTGAATCACAGACAAGTTAAATTACTTGCCCATGGTCACACAGTATTCTCCTAAGAAGAGATTTTAACCTAGGTCTATTTGATTTCAATTGTCTGAAAATGCATATTTTCTCCTCCTCCACATGTTTTTGTTGTTGTTGTTTCTTTCTTTGTACATAAAAATCCTTATAATTTTGGACCCAGGTCCTCTGATTGGGTTGTGTCTCCAGTATACCACACTGTTTTTCTATTACACCTGAGATCTGATTATAACCTGTTTAAAATTGCCCCATTCCTAAAAGCAAGATCTTTAGAGAAAATAAATTTAAAAACAATTTAAATAACAAATAAAAATAATTTATTAATATGAAAAATACATTAAAAGAGCAAAAAGTAAGTTTAAAAGTCTCCTTTTTAAGAAAAAACATCTATAACCACTTTTCCGTTTGTAAGCACATTTTAAAAGTAAAAGAAATAATGGCTTATAATGAACCTGGCAACCTTAGTGTTATCACATTGTGAGTAGTAACTGAAAGCCCTTTAATGAAATTAGAAAGCCTACTCCCTGAAATGCTGCCTTTCAAGAGTGATGCATCACTTCAATATTGTGCAGTGATTATCTAATGAATGCCATGCAATGTCCTTGTAACAAACTATATTAATAAATACTAATGAACTAAGTCTTATTTTAAAGGAACTGAATGTATTGAAAAGAAGTCCAAATCCCATCAAATTTGATCCACATTATAGGGATTTTTGTAAACAGAAAAATACCTATGGGGGAGATAGAATGTGAATATCCATATTTTCAGATATGTTTTACTGAGAGATGTGATGGAGAAATGGATTTTTTTTTCAAATCTCCTGGACTGAAGTATCTCATTACTACTGTATTTTCAAACTCTAGTTCAATTCTTCCAGCTCTGACCAGAAAGCCTTCTGACTATGGGTTTGAAATAATAAAAGAGCCATAATCAGAATGAAGAGGCCAGATAGGAATTTCATCTCAATTGTCAAAGATGCACAAATTAACTACAAAGGATCTATGAAGGAATATGGCATTTGCATCCAGAGAAAGAATTGATAAGTTCAGTTTTGCATAAAAGGATTTTTACCATGTGTATATACACATATGCATGTATGCATGTATATATACATATATATAAAAATTTGTATATTTACATACACACAAATACATATTAGTGTCTAATGATAACCATGTCTAGAGCAGGACAGGGAGGGAAGAAAAAAAGGGAAAAAGTTACATGATATTTTTCGTACATATTTAAAAGGAATAGCAAGTTGTGCATAATTGATTTTCAGTTTCAGTTTCATGTAAAATCATCTTTTGTTTTCTATTCTGTTACAGAAATGGCTGTTTTATTTCTCAAGTTCAGAATAAAATAAAGAAAAAGAAAATGCATAGCGGACTATAAACAGACCAGCTGCCCTTGACAAATAAAACCTACCCTCATGAAACAGCTCCTTCCTAAGGAAGTTACCGCCCAAGCTGACTCAGACTCTGTCCATTTGCCAACCATCTACATGAATAATATGTACTCTTTACCTTTGGGATGTGTTTAATTCCTGTTGTCAGGATAACTTGAGGATGAATGAAGAAAAACAAGCTTCCCATCCAAGATCATGGATTTAGAGAAGGAAGAATTGTTAAAGTAATCTAGTCTAATCCCCTATTTGTAGTAAGGGTAAACCTGAACTAGTGCAGTCACAAAGGAACTATGTGGCATATTGGGCTATTAACTGACACTGACACTATCACTTTTTTTTTAATTGTATCACAGCCTCCTGGTTAATGGTCTTCAATAAGATATATGACTACTTATTTGATCAATCATTTTCTCTTGGTGCATTATCCTCATCTATAAAATGATAAATGAAGGGATTAGACTAGATGTTCCTTAACTTTTCTTACAGTCAGAACTGGTGTAAGGTATTTTTTGTGCCCTAGGCAAGTTTTGAAAGTTGAACCAGTTCTATTCATCTTTATACTCTTTGACCAGGTCTCAAAATTTTGTCCTCTTTCTTTTTTTTTTTAGTAGAGTCTTTAAATGTTTAAGGGAATATATATAGCAAACAAAAGTGAAAAAGTGGTACGTTCTGAAACTGGAAATGTCTGTAGTTTTAAAAATACTAAACCACATCTCTTATTCTCTTATCCTGGCTATTGTGCCACAGGTTGGTTTCTCTTGTCTTGCTACTCTTAGTTTCTATCTTTGATTCCTGCTCTAAAATGATATAACTTACGAGAGTATAGTCTTCAAGAGACTTATTTATCTTATATTTCTTTATGTATTTGTATATAAAGCTAGGTGCCTTGGTCAATGGAAGGACATATGAGGTTAACTGTATTTCTGACAGTGGAAACAGCAAAAGAGAAAATATAAAATGAACCAGTAAATTTAGTAGTAGATGAAACATCCATTGTCCTTGAGATCCAATAATGTCCTGATTTGAGGGATTTGTGGCATTTGGAAATGAGGCATGGATTACTAATAAAAGACAGAGACAGAGACAAGGAGAGAGAGCTTCAGCTGATATCTAGGTAGTGTATGGTCTCCATCATTAATACAACATACTCTTCAACAGCTTTGTGATTTGCTTCCAGATGTCATCAACCTTTTACTCTTTCTAGCCAGAAAGTCTATGGTATATTTCTGCTAAAGTCTAGCTTCTTTTTCTACCAAATTAATTCTTACCATATATTTCTTTTCTTTCTCCCCATTGTTTCATGGATTTCTTCAAAGTGCTTTACCTTCTTGATGTGCAATGAATGGTACATCTCTAATAATGGATGAGATAATGAATGTGAAGCACTTTGAATCAGCGCTTATTCTAATCAACTGAACATGACATCCACCTTATTTGAATAGTTCACATTTTGAATGGTGAGTTTGAACATTAAACAACTGATTGAATATTTACTATAACCATACAGCACTTAGCCAAGTCTTTATTTGCCTTTCCCAAAGTATAATGGGGACTAACGCAGAGTGTTTGGCAGCTAATCTGAATTATTTCATGTCTGCAGATTGAAGGCAAATTGCTACTTGTACTGCACCACAGAATGAGCTTGACTAATTCTTTGCTCCCATGAGGGTACAGAGTAGCTTACAGTAAAGCCACAAAGGAAATGCTAACTCTTTAGGAATTACTTCTCCACCCCCTCCACCATATCCACACATTATAATTTCCCCAACACTGCCTGAGTCTTTGGTTTTACTTTCATAATCACTCTTGCCATCATTAGTTTCCCTTCTTTGCTAGTCATGTTTTGATATGCTTGAGTACAATATTTTATCTGAAATTATTTTACTTACTTCCAGCACTGAGACAAATTTAAAAATAGTTAGGTGATTAACATCAAACTCCACATTAAAGAGTTTTGAGGGAATACTGCTGTACTGAATGGATTAGCCATTTCCACACTTTATAGCAACCTTCCCACATGAACCTTGGGAATTGCTGAACTATTTTGGTGCAGAAATATTTTCTCTGATTAGTTTGATTCCCTAAAAGGGGTGCTTAGATAAAGCTTTACACAAAACCATGCTCATTTTAATTCCTTTCCCTAGGAATTGGGACTATAAATCTCCTCAGTTTGCTTTATCGATCTTGGCAAAATTGCAAATATAAATTGCAATAGTAGTAAATTAAATGATCTAATGAGAGGGCTTAGAAGGTAATGCAATGTTGTCAATAACATCAGACAAGAGGAAATGAAAGCAGCATAGAACAATAATAAGCATTTCTTAGGATCAGACAGTGAGAGCTGGAATGAACCTTAGAATCCATCTGACCAACCTCTTCATTCACAAATGAAGGAACCAAGGCCCCAGAAATTTAGCAGGAATTTGCTTGAGGTCATATGGGTAGTAATATGTGTTAGGGTTGGTGCTCAGGCACATTGAATTCCAAACCAGTGTGTTTTTCATTGCTCTCTGCTACCTCCCATTTTGGTCAGGATCATCCAACAGCCCCCATTTGTCCTTCTAGCCAGGTTCTAAAACAGGTTCTAAACACCTTCAAGGTGTTGTGTTGCATCATTGGCTCCTGCACTGATGATCCTGACCCATCCATACTCAGTTTCACATTTACTTCATGAGTCCTTCAATATTAAAAGGCGCTTTAGAGAGTCTTATCCTAGGTTATAGGTTTGTAGAAAAAAGCCCTAGAACAGATTTAAAAGCACAACCTGGGGGGGGGGGCGGAGCCAAGATGGCGGAGTGAAAAGGTGACTTTCTGCCTCTCCTCCGATCTTCTCTCAAATCAACAATAAAATAAGCCTCTGAACTGATCTTCAAGTCAACGAACTCAGAAATATTTGGGCACGGCTCTCTGGAGAACTTCATATCAGGTTAGTCGGACTCTGACAGAGAGATAAATAGATGACCCCTGTGCAGGCCGGAAGTGAGGGTGGGACTCAGCTCAGCTCATCGTGGAAGAAATTCCAAACTCCAAACTCCAAATTCCAAACACCTGGAGTTTATCTGAGGCACTCGGGACACTCTGCCCTGATTGGGGACGGGTGTTCTGGCAGACTTGCCTTGTTTAAGGAGTAATTCGGAATTAGTCCTAGCCCCCACCGGCCCAGCACCTTAAGTCAACTCGCCAAAGTGCCCCAGGGCAAAGCGTCTTCAGCCGAGGTTTTTTTTTTTCCCTTACCTTAAAGAGATATCCACTCTGTCTAAAGAAAAAAAATGATGAAGAAGCAAAAGAGAGCTCTCACCATAGACAGCTTTTATCAAGGCAAAGAAACGACCTCAGATACAGAGGTTTCTTTAGACAAAAATCCAGAAAAAAACAGCAAGGACCATCACTGGTCCCCGTTTCAAAAGGCCTTTCTGGAAGACTGCATAAAGAACATCAAAAGAGAGCTGGAGGATAAATGGGAAAATAAACTGAAATCAGTGCAAGAAGGATACAGTATCTTGCAAGAAAGATATGATGCTCTGCAAAAGAGATATGAAAAAGACACCAATTTATTAAAAAATAAAATTAGTGAAGTGGAAAAAGAGTGCAGTGAACAAATTGGCCAGTTACAAAAGGAACTTAAAAAGGTAACTGAAGAAAACAACACTTTAAAAATAAGAATTGAACAAATGCAAGTGAATGGCTCACTAAGACTTGAAGAATCAGTCAAACAAAAACAAAAAAATGAAAAATTAGAAGAAAATATGAAATATCTCCTAGGAAAAACAACTGACTTAGAAAATAGATCTAGGAGAGACAATCTAAGGATTATTGGACTTCCTGAAAGCCATGATCAAAAAAAGAATCTGGACACTATCTTCCAGGAAATCCTGAAAGAAAACTGCCCTGAGATTGTAGAATCAAAGGGCAAAATCACCATTGAAAGAATTCACCGATCACCTCCTGAAAGAGACCCCAAAATTAAAACCCCAAGGAATATCGTGGCTAAATTTCAGGACTATAGCACCAAGGAACAGATTCTGCTAGCAGCTAGAAAGAAACAATTCAAATACCGAGGATCAATAATTAGAATCTGTCAGGATATGTCAGCTTCCACACTGAAGGATCGCAGGGCTTGGAACCAGATATTACGAAGGGCAAAGGAACTTGGATTACAGCCAAGAATAACCTATCCAGCTAGAATGAGCATTATCCTCCAGGGAAGAAGATGGTCATTCAATGATATAGGTGAATTTCACCTATTTCTAATGAAAAGACCGGATCTGAACAAAAAATTCGACACCCAAACACAGAACTCAAGAGATGCATAAAAAGGTAAAAAGGAAAGGACTCTTGAGAACTTTATTTTTACTAGGGGGATACTCAAAGTTTGGGGGTATAATTAACTAGATATTACTTTGATAATATGAAAAAGAGAACTAGAGGGGGAAAGGTTGTCATACTGGGGAAAAGAGGGAAAAAGTGGTAAAATAAGATCTAAAAAAAAGGAGGTAAAAACAAGGTAAAATCACTCGAAGAGGCAAAGAAAACCTAATATAATTGAGAGAAAGAGGGGAGGGAGACGAGCACTGTGTAAATCTTACTCTCATCAGGTTGGGCTCTAAAAGTGTATATCAGACATTTGATTTCACATAGAAACTTGTCTGTTGCTAGAGGGAAGTGGGAGGGAAAGGAGGAAAAGTTAGGGACAAACTAATAGAAGGGAAAATAGAAGAATCAGGGGAAAGGAGTAAAAACAGGGGGAGGGGATCTAAAGGGTAGAGTATTGTTTGGGGGAGAGGGTCATCAAAAGCAAAGTACTGAGGAGGGGGGAAGGGAGAAAGGGGAGAGGAAAGGGGAAAACATAACTTGGGTAAATAAGATGGCAGGAAATAAAGAATTGGTTATTCTATCTGTGAATGTGAATGGGATGAACTCTCCCATAAAGCGGAAGCAGATATCAGACTGGATTGAAAACCAGAATCCCACAATATGTTGTCTACAGGAAACACATCTAAAACATAGTGACACATATAGGATGAAGGTAAAGGGCTGGAGCAGGACCTATTGTGCTTCAGGTGAACAAAAAAAAACAGGGGTAGCAGTCCTTATCTCAGATCAAGTAAAAGCCAAGATAGATCTAATCAAAAGAGATAAGGAAGGAAACTATATTTTATTAAAGGGTACCATAGATAATGTAGCAATATCTATACTAAATATATATGCACCAAGTGCAATAGCACACAAATTCCTAGGGGAGAAATTAAGAGAGATGCAAGAAGAAATAG
>JAJPUD010018847.1:0-10855 GCA_023553655.1 Myrmecobius fasciatus | reverse complement strand
CAGGAACTATACAAACTAAACTACAAAACACTTTCCACACAAATAAAATCAGACCTAATCAATTGGAAAAATATTAAGTGCTCATGGGTAGGCAGAGCGAACACAATAAAAATGACAATACTACCCAAACTAATCTACTTATTTAGTGCCATACCAATCAAACTCCCAAGAAATTATTTTACAGATCTAGAAAAAATAGTAGCAAAGTTCATTTGGAAGAACAAAAGGTCAAGGATTTCAAGGGGATTAATGAAAAAAAAGGCAGATGAAGGTGGCCTTGCTGTACCAGATCTAAAACTATATTATAAAGCAGCGGTCATCAAAACCGTTTGGTACTGGATAAGAAATAGAGCAGTGGATCAGTGGCACAGGATAGGTTATCAGGACAACCTAGGCATTAACCTTAACAATCTAGTGTTCGATAAACCCAAAGAACACAGCTTTTGGGATAAATACTCTCTATTTGGCAAAAACTGCTGGGAAAATTGGAAACTAGTGTGGAAGAAATTAGGGCTTGACCCATACCAAGATAAGATCTAAATGGGTTCATGATCTAGATATAAAGAGGGACTTTGTAAGCAAGTTAGAGGAACGTAATATAGTTTATCTCTCAGACCTGTGGAGGTGGAACAAATTTATGTCCAAAGAAGACTTGGTACTCCTAATTGAACACCAGATGGATAATTTTGATTATATTAAGTTAAAAAGTTTCTGTACAAACAAAACAAATGCAGACAAGATTAGGAGGGAAGCATCTAATTGGGAAATCATCTTTACATTTAATGGTTCTGATAAAGGCCTCATTTCTAAAATATATAGAGAATTGTCTCATATATATAAGAATTCAAGCCACTCTTCAATAGATAAGTGGTCAAGGGATATGAACAGACAATTTTCAGATGATGAAATTAAAACCATCTCTAGTCATATGAAAAGTTGCTCCAAATCATTATTGATCAGAGAAATGCAAATTAAGACAACTCTGAGATACCACTACACACCTGTCAGATTGGCTAAAATGACAGGTGTGTATAACGATTTTTATAGGAGGTTATGTGGGGGTTTTGGGACACTAATACATTGTTGGTGGAACTGTGAACGGATCCAACCATTCTGGAGAGCAATTTGGAGCTATGCTCAAAAAGTTATCAAACTGTGCATACCCTTTGACCCAGCAATGTTTCTACTGGGCCTATATCCCAAAGAGATCTTAGAGGAGGGAAAGGGACCCACATGTGCAAGAATGTTTGTGGCAGCCCTTTTTGTAGTGGCTAGAAACTGGAAACTGAAGGGATGCCCATCAATTGGAGAGTGGCTGAATAAATTATGGTATATGAATGTTATGGAATATTATTGTTCTGTAAGAAACGACCAGCAGGACGTTTTCAGAGAGGCCTGGAGAGACTTGCATGAACTGATGCTGAGTGAAACGAGCAGAACCAGGAGATCATCATGCACAGCAACAACAGTATTACATGATGATCAATTCTGATGGACATGGCTCTCTGCAATAAAGAATTGTCTCAAACCAGTTCCAGTTGTTCACTGAAGAAAACCATATACACCCAGAAAGAGGGACATGAAATATGGACCACAACGTAACATTTCCATGATCTCTATTGACATTTGCTTGCATTGTGTTGCCTTTCTCTGATTCTTTTTTTTCTTGTAGATAGGATTTTTCTTGCATAACTTCTCAAGCATTTCAACATTATTAACATGTAGTGGACTTCCTGCCATCTAGGGGAGGGGAGGGGACTGGGGGTAAAATTTGTATTGGAAAGCTTTGTAAAGATCAAGGTTGGGGAACTACCCATACAAATGTTATACAAATAAAAAGCTTAAAAGAAAAAAAGAAAAAAAAAAGCACAACCTAGACTTCACAGCCTATGGATGGACTTCAGAAGGTTCATGAAATTGAATGGAATATGAACATGTATGTATGTATACACATATGTATATGTGTATGTGTATTTATCTTTATTTTCATGAATGTTTAAATTTGCTTTTTTGTTGTTTTCCCAATTATGAATTGAAAACATACACATATTTTTCTAAGGAGTATATAGACAGACTTACAAGAGACCATCAAAGAGATCCAATTGCAGGCTTCTCAAAACCCTCTCAAAAAAAAAAACCAAAACAACTTAAAAAGTATAGCCTTAGAAGCAAACTATTTTAATTCTCATCAAATGAGTTAAAATTCAAAAAGTGCTTTGCAAACCTTAAAGCAGTAGCTGTGATTGTCATTATTATGCAAATAAGAAAACTCTTGATCTGGGGGTTGAAAGGTACCTTGCTCAAGGTCATGATAACCAGGAGCAGTGGAGACTTCCTGACTTTGCAAAATGCAGTGCTGGTTCCGAAGCCCAGTGGAGGCCTGCTGTTTGTCTTTCTGTTCTGAAAATCTATCCTTCTGACTAACCTAAATTTTCATTTCTCCATGTTCCTCTACTCTTATCTTTCCTGCTTGCATTTCTGACCTACTGCTTGTCCTGACCTCTGATAACTGCATAAAATCTATTTGGAGAGACAGTAATGGTCATTTCATGTTAGTTTAAGAACCAAGCTCTGTAAAGCAGAATGTAGGATAATGAAAGTTCAGTGGTGGCTGGAGATGTTGGACAGTCTTCCAGCCCCCTCCTCCCTCCCACCCTTGTCTTACCTTCCTTCTATACATCTCCCTCTTCTGTATCTTCTTGATTTATTGAGAATCATTATTGTAGTTTTGTAGATAATAGCACCTGGGATTTATACAAAACTTTAAAGTTTGCAAAATATTTTGTATATATTATTCATGTGTCAGATTATATGGACATTATTAACATTAATATCATCAAATGAGGTAATATTTGTCAAAGCACATAGCATAATGCCTGGTATATTGTTGTTCAGTCATTCAAACACATTCAAATCTATTTGACCCAGCAGACCACACCCTTAAGTACAGATGCTCTTAAAGATATTTTTTTTTCTTCTGTATCTCTGAACCTTCCCAAGATATCTTGAGGTTCCCTGACTAGATTTCTTTCTTAAGGATCATGCCTTAAACCAAAACCAATCTGATTGGTCATTGATCATTAGTCACCAATGCATCCTAAGTTAAGCCCCATTTGGTCATTTTGGGGTCCTGACTGACCCAGATGGAATGTAAATAGCAATTATTTCTGCTTTAGCAAACAGTCTTCTCCTCTTTGGCTGAAGAATCTTCCCCATCCAGATTTATTCATTTGTTCATCCATTTCTTTCTTTCTTTCTTTGTTTAGATTTTTTTTGGGGGGAGAAGCTAGGTAGGTGAAAGAGGAAATTCTTTGCCTCAATTGCTACCTAGCCTTAATCACTGAATGGGGGCAGTCTCAGTCAAACCAAGACCTGTTAAAGACCTTAACTTGAAAAGGTCAAGGTCTCCCATTTCATCCAGGGCCATTTCCAGCCATCTTGATCTAAATCTTGCCACTAGATACAGATAATTTTGGAGAGGAAAATGAGGTAGGTGGCCTTGTACAGCCTTCCCTCTCTTGAATCCAATTCACATGCACATCATGGCATAACCTCCTTGATGGGACAAACAGTAACAACAACACTCCAATATTATTCATGAGGTTTTCTTGGCAAAGGTACTGGAGTAGTTTGTCATTTCCTTCTCCAGTGCCTGATATATAGTAGGAACTACAGGTATGCTTATGCCCTTCCCTTATTTCCTTTCCCCTTTTATCCTTTTTTAGAAATAGGCTGGCATATGCATCATTGGAGGGGCTATCTAAATTAATGACATTGCAGATTCATTTGGACATTTTTACAGACTAAGAGAAATTAAGTAATTTATCCACAGTCCCATCACTAGGGAATCTTAGATACAGGACTAGATCTCAGGTCTTGATGAAGCTAAGTAAAATATTCTATCTACTATATCAGTTTGACATCCTATTAAGGACTCAAAAATTATTAAATGTATTATTGTGGAGTAGTCTCTTAAATAATATGTTTCAAGGCTAAAGATTAAGCACCAGGTTGATGTTTGTATCAGGTAAGAACAACTGGCAAGATTATGAGTCAGTTTTATTTCTACTTTCATTGTAATTCATAATTGTTTCTGTAAGTATAACTAAAGGGCCTGGTGAGGCATCCCTATAATCTCCACTACTGGGGAAGTGAGGCTGATAGATTATTTGAGATGAGGGCTTCTGGATTATAGAAGGGCTGAAACTGATTGAGTAAACAAACTCAGTCCAATAGCAATATAGTTAGTCTTATATTGATGAGACAGGGAGGTGGTGCCTTGGATAGAGCACTGGGCCTTGAGTCATTTAAGACTTGAGTTCAAATATCACCTCCAACACTTACATTAGCAAGTCACTTTAATCTGTATGCTTCAGATTCTTCATCTCAGGAAAATGTATATAATAATAGCACCTATCTTGAAGGGTTGTTGTGAGGTTCAACTAAGATTTTATTGTTGGGTAATTTCTGTCATGGCCGACCCCATGTGATCCCATTTGGGTTTTTCCAGGGTATGATATTGGAATGATTTGCTATTTTATAGATGAAGAACTGAGGCAAAAGGTTAAGGTTAAGTAACTTGTCAAGGGTCACATAACTACTATCTGAGACCATATTTGAACTCAGGAAGATGAGTTTTCCTGATTGCAGACCCAGCACTACTGTACCACTTAATTGAAGCTTATGCTTGTAAGAACAGGGGCCCTTTGGCTTCACGCACAAAAATGTTGAAAAACCCCTGTTTTTTTTTTTAAATTTTCAAAACATACGCATAGAAAATTTTTCAACATTGACCCTTACAAAACCTTGTATAACAAATTTCCCCCCTTTCCCACAACCCCTTTCCTAAATGGCAAGTAATCCAATATACATTAAGCATGTTAAAATATGCTAAATCCAATATATGTATACATATTTATACAATTATCTTGCTGCACAAGAAAAAATCAAGTCAAAAAGGAAAAAAAAATGAGAAAGAAAATAAAATGCAAGCAAACATAGCAAAAAATGATGTGTTGTGATCCACACTCAGTTCCCATAGTCCTCTCTCTGAGTGTAGATAACTCTCATCATCACAAGATCATTGGAATTGGCCCCAGTAATTTCATTACTGAGAAGAACCATGCCCATCAGAATTGATCATCATATAATCTTGCTGTTGCCATGTATAATGACCTCCTGGTTCTGCTCATTTCAGTTAGCATTAGTTCATGTAAGTCTCTCCAGGCCTCTCTGAAATCATCCTGCTGATATTTTCTTACAGAAAAATAATATTCTATAACATTCATATACCATAACTTATTCAGCCAATTGATTGGCATCCATTCAGTTTCCAGTTTCTAGCCACTACAAAAAGGGCTGCCACAAGCATTTTTGCACATGTGGATCCCTTTCCCTCCTTTAAGATCTCTTTGGGTTATAAGCCCAGTAGAAATTCTGCTGGGTCAAAGGGTGTGCACGTTTTAATAGCCCTTTGGGCATAGAAAAATCCCTGTTTTAAACATAAAATTATTAAGTCTGGTAAGAGAAGCATTAAAGGAACCCCATTAAGGAATTTGATGTCTATTCTCTCCAATTTCAGACATTAACAAATACAAATCCTTTGTGGTGATGTGTCTGTTGTACTTGACTGATTGAATATTGCATACTGCACAGAAATCACAATTCCAAGAGCCCTTGTGCTAAACTCAGATTGAAGTAACTTTATATATTTCATTTGCTAGCTCATTTAAAGGGCATGACTAAGGCCTCACTGCCCTAATGGTTTTTTTTTTCCTTAAATCTCACCAATGACTAGCCACCAAGAGTCAAATTTTATAAGGACAGATCTCAGGTAGAGCTATTTGGGGCAAGATGCATTTCTCCCAGTGGAGTCCTGTTTCCTCAAAAAGAATGCAATCATCACTTTTCTGCATGACTGACCTTTAGACTGGGGTGAACATAAAGATCTATTTACCAGGTCATGAAATTGCAACTCTAACAGCAGCGATTCCACCATTCCTGATGAAATTGTAAAATACTTCATTTGGCTGCCTGGAGAGTTTTTTGAAAAGGAAGACCTGGTGAAGGGGGCCAATTCTCATTTTCCCCCATGAACTTTTCCTGAGGTCATTTTCTGCTTAAATTACTTGTGATTTGGGGATGCAACCATACATGCAACTTGTGTAGGGACTTGACCTTTTTTTTTTTTTTTAATCTACTGCTATTGTCAGTCACTAAAGCTAAAAAGAATAGGCAAATATATTCTCCTAAATCTAAAAGCCTTGGGAATAGCAATACATTCTGCTCAGTATTTGCATCCATCATACTGGGAAACAACCCTTGTGAAGACCGTCTGGAAACTGCTACTGCAGATATTACAGACTGATCTATTAAACATGTTACTCACCTCCCCCGCCCAAACTCTTGTGACCAAGTGATTGACTCTGTTACATAATTCAACACAGTGTGATGATAGTAAATGTTTAACAATTGGCTGTCAGGGATGGGGAAGAATGTAAGCATTTTAATCTACTATGCTACCCAGGATGAGCAAGAAGGACGGTTATCTAATGTATTATAAATTAACTTTTTGCTATACATTGTGTGTAACACACTGATAAGGCGACAATTAGCATTAATTCAATACATTTTTATAACACTATGCCAGGCACTGTTGAAACAAAGACAAAAAACCAAAATGATCCTTGCCTATACCATATATGTACAACACAGACCACCCTGACCCACTTGAAGAACAGATATGTTTTATTTCATTCTTCCCTGCAGGATTTTCTGGTACCCTTATAGTGATTCTTTTTTTTGGGGGGGGGGGGAGGAGGGGAGGAATCTAAATTCTCAACCATTGGCTCTACTCCCTGAAATGATATTCCATCAGGGTAGAAAGTGATCCCATAAACACTAATAGATTAACTGTCTCAAAAAAATATTTGCTTCAGAATGTATAATTATAAAAATAGAAACTTACTTCCCCAACATGTAAGAGATATAATCCTTCCCTCCTAACTCCTATACCACTTCATGTGGTAGGAAATGAAAGAAGATAAGGTCCACAGCTTATTTCAGTTCCTACAGAGTATAGTCTCAGTATCAACTCCAAACACCACTGCTCCTCCAGAGCTTGATTCCCAGGCAACCTGGCTTCTCAGGTTTTCCTTGATAGACTAGGCCATATCACCTTGCCTGCAGTCCTAGCTCCAAGGTCTCAAACTCAAGCTTTACTTTCTATGTCTGCTGAAGATCACCTCTAGCATACAAAACTGAAGAGGAAATAATGAATTTCTGAGTAAAATTTTTCTCCTCTCACATCATCATTGCTATGAATGAACTAGGATCCTTACCCTCTGGACACAAATGCAAAGAGGCAGCCAAAAATAGAGCAACTGTTTCCCCTTTGACTATTTTAAAATCAGGTTAAGACATACTCAGCCACATAGTAGGGGGTCACAAAGGCCTCTATTCTAGATTATTGGGACATGTCCCAAAAGTCCCTAATGATATCTCTGTGTTAAGAGGACTGAGTATATCCAGTCAAGTCCAAATTACCTAAAAATATTATGTACATTAAAAAAATTAAATACAGAATGCAAACAGAATACAAATGATAGGGAAAAGAGAAGAGTACTAAATACTCAGCTTTGATTGTAATTCTCTAATATAGTCAGCTGGTGACTAATTGTCAGCAGGAATGATAGAATATAATCTCCTTCACAGGGATTGTTTAGTTTTAGTTTTGTATCTCCAGCATCTTTCACATAGTCTATGGTCATTAAATGTTTGTCAAATTGAATTGAAATGAACTGAACCCATTGATGACTGGATGGAATGAAAATAAATATCTGTTCTCTTCCCAAAAATTCACAAGGACATCAAGAACTCAAAAAAGTTGGGAAGCAAGGGACTAAGATTATAAATACACACACACATACACACACACACACACACACACACGAACCACACAATATACACACACGCATGTATGTATTATATATATATATATATATATATCCCTAGGAAGGCAACAACCAGCTCTGTTTTATTGTGTTTCTTTACCAGATCTGGCAGATAAGAATTTAACTAATAAATATCTTTGATGAAGAGCAAAAAGAAGAAGAAAAGAAAAGACGAGGAGAGACATTTGCTCCAGTTTACATTTCTCTGTTACCACCTACAACAGAAAGAAAGGACCTTCATTTCTAAATCAATTAGGGATAATGTTCATCCATTGTTGACTTTTTCATAGAACGTCCCATTTTGGGGAAGGTTCCCAGAATCATTATTTCATAGTGAATACCCAAGAATTTTTTTCTTAAAAGATCAAAGCATAAATAATAAAGAAAATTGAAGCAATTAACCTATTACAATATGACCCCCTTAAAAGTAAGGACTATTTTTGGGGGTATTTCTTTCTATCACAAAGCCTGGAACATTGAAAATGCTTAATAAATGATTGTTGATTGACTAACCTGAAACTCTGGACTATTTGTGAACCATGTTGGATCACTACAGGGTTCCATAAAAAAGGAAGTGATCATCTAAGCTGGTGCTAAAAAGAACTTGAGTCTTATGTGTTTGAATCAGCCTATCACTTAGGTACTGAGGCTGGTTTCCTAGCAACAAAGCTTCTAATCCCCCTTCTATCCTGCTGCTGAGGATCACAGAGCACTTCTGTGACCCCCTTTTGTCATTCAAATCTGCCCTTGCTGTTTATTTTAGCTAGATTTTACTGGAGGGAGAGAGTGTTGGGGCAGGGAGAAGGCATTCTATAATTTCCCCAGGCACAGAAGATTAGAGACATCATGTTACAAAGTAAAAACATTGTCTCTAACATCAGAAACCTGGGATCACATCTGGGCTCTGCTACAAACTTACTACCTATTTGACCTTAAGCAAGTCAAAGTCCCCAATATTCTGTCCCTCCTCTATAAAATGAAGGAATTAGACCAGATGACTCTAAAATCTCTTTCAGCTCTGATTCCATGATCCTATAAGTTCTTCTCCTTCTCTCTTCTCTCCTCCTTCCAACCAAAACCAGGTTCAAGTCATTTTTTTCCCCTAAGCCTTAAGTGACTTGCCCAGGATCACACAGACAGTAAGTGTAAAGTGTCTGAGACTGGATTTTAACTAATACCCTCCTGATTCCATTGGCTAAGGGTGATTGTTTCATAAGCTCCACTGAGAAGGGTATGTATTCTCTTCATTAAGGATGAAGTTGTGAACTTTACAAAATTGCAACTGAAAATTTTGGTGTTTCTTTTAATATCAAATGGAATTATTGCAGCACTCCCACAAGTTTCTTTCCTGTACAAAGAAAAGGGCTATTAAAATTCACCATATAAAGAAAAAGAAATAGTCAATGTTCACTTAGCAAAAGGAACAATGAAAGATAGATTTCCATTGAGAGAGCACAGTAGAAAATTTCCCTGATTCTCTTGGTACCTTAAGTGCCATGTTGACTCTTTTTTTTGGTCTTAATGATAAAATTCAGACATGTTCAAGGGCAATAAAGGTCTAACAGCAGCCTTTAGATTAATCAAGAAAGTTTCCTCCATTTACTAACAGGAAGAACTATGGAAAAGAACTTGAGAGTGGACCAAATACTATGAGTGGGGGAGGGGAGGATGTGAGTTAGTGAAGAGAAAGGGAAAATATTATGTTGGGGAGTTATAGAAAAAGTTGCCCCACTCCCCCAAAATCACCCTCTCATGAGGAAGGATACTACAACCATGGAATATATAATTAGATGTGGTTAACTCATTCAATTGCTTTTCTTTTATTAGGAAAGATTTTACTGAGGTTATTGGGTAATGACTATGATGTCAAGAAGTCCTATATAAAAGAGTAAGATCAGGAATACTGCTTCCAAAGGAATAAAGATAAGCATCACTCAGAGAGAAATGGACAGACATGAAATGTATGTGAACTCATTGCAGCATATATCTGATGAGGAACTCTGAAGAGCAGGGTTAAATGTTATCACCAAGGAAAGAGGAAATGGACAAGTCACACGTACAGATTGTGTGATGACAAATGGACAGCATGAATGCTCCCAGGGTACCTTGCCAATATCTGAGGAGAAAGGAAGCAGTACAGTATTCTGTACTGAGTGGATCCCTGTGATGGACTTTTGGGGTGGATATGAATGAGTCCTCCAGAATGGGAAGACAAGAAAAATGTTAATTTTATCATTGCAGGGTATTACTGACTCTGTCCTCTTGAGTATGTGAATATACACTAATTGATTGTTATTTTATAGATACATATAGGTACATATCTGCAGCACTACAGAATTATTTATTCTTTTTCTTTTTCTATCTTTTTGTGTCTTCATTCTTTATTTCTGCCTGTCTTTGTTTTTCTGTCTCTATTTCTTTATCTCTGTGTGCATCTCTCTATATCTGTCTCTGCATCTATCTACCTCTGTCTTCTGTCTTCACCTCTTTATCTCTGTGTGTGTGTCTCTGTCTCTTTGTCTCTCTCTCTGTCTCTGCTTCTGTCTTTCTGTGTCTCTTTTTTGTCTCTCTGTCTTTCTTTGTGTCTTTCTATTTTTGAATCTCTATGTGCATCTCTGAATCTGCATCTCTACCTCTCTGTTTGTTTTTGTCTGTCTCTTTCTGTCCTTGTCTCTCTGTCTCTTTTTTTCTCTTTCTTTCTCTCTGTTTGTCTCTTTCTCTCCTTCTGTGTCTCTCTTTGTCTTTCTCTGTCTCTGTCTCTGTCGGTTTCTGGCTCTCTGGCTCTGGCTCTGACTTTGTCTCTGTCTATCTCTCTGTGTCTGTCTGTCTTTCTGTCTCCCCCCATACACATTCTCTCTCTCTCTCTCTCTCTCTCTCTCTCTCTCTCTCTCTCTCTCTCTCTC
>JAJPUD010018846.1:15522-27748 GCA_023553655.1 Myrmecobius fasciatus | reverse complement strand
GAGAGAGAGAGAGAGAGAGAGAGAGAGAGAGAGAGAGAGAGAGAGAGTTCCTAAGGTTTTGTTCACAGGAAATTTCCATTTATTGTCTTCTTTTCTGTCCCTACTAACAGTCCAAAAAACCCATTCCTCCTATAAAGGAGGTGACTAAAAGAAGGGACAGTCCATGTGATGCCTGAAGAGAGAAATTTGGAAAGAGTGACTCTGCCTATACAACACAAATATGGGAGTCAGAGAAAAAAGAAATAACAAATTATTCCTCTTCAGCCAAACACCTCAATAATACTACCACTATTACATTTTGTTATATGATAATGAGTTTGAAGTCTTGTAGAAACTACAAGAAATAGGGGTATCATAGCCTTAATATATATAGATCTGGTAAACATTTCTGAAGAGTCATTGATTGGAAGTTATTCCAATCTGTTCAAAGTGCAGACAGCTAGCAAATTCTTCTTGTGTGAAAATTTACAAAAAAAAAATTGAGAAAGGAGGTGGCAAAAAAACTTCAAAATACCTTCTGTTTCAGGGATAAATATATAGATGTTCATCATCTAATAAATATTGCTGGTGTGTTTTCATATCATAAGACATGATATATGGGATATTTCTAAGGAACAACACACACAATGCACCCTAATAATTCCTGAATATTTCAAGATCAATCATGGAATAATTGTGATGGAGAACTTCAGAAATTGCCTATATTAACTAGAGGATGATGGTATCATTGTAGAGCTCTTATCTTTGATCATAGCACTGGTAGCAACAAAGATGAAAATATTTGGATATCTTTGGATTGTTGAACTTTGAACAAGAGAACTAAAGGGGATCTGGACAGTATGCTATGATTGCAAAATGTCCTGGATTATTTGCTAGGCAGTTAGTGTTGGACTTGAGCTAGCCAGTTAAATCCCTAAACAGGATAGAGATTGGATCTGTGATTTTATTAACATTTACAGCTATTAAATAAGGATACTCCCTCTCCTGATGGAAGGAAGCATTTTCTATAAAAAATTATAGTCTTAGTTTTTTTGGGGGGTAGCTAGGTGATATGTAGAGTAGCAGGAAGATGGCAAGCAGAGTACCAGACTGATTCAGGAAGACTCTTCTTCCTGATTCTGGCTTAAGACAATTACTAGCTGTGTGATCCTGGCCAAGTCATTTAATCCCATTTGCCTCAATTCCTCAAATATAAAATGAGCTGGAGAAGGAAATGACAAAACATTCCAGTATCTTTGCTAAGAAAACCCTACATAGGGTCACAAAGAGTTGTATATGACTGAAAAAATGACTCAATAACAATAGATGGCTTAGTGTATAACTCATTGGGTATGGTGTCAGGAAGATCAGAGTTCAAATTTGTCTTCATTCATTTACTATCTGTGTGATTATGGGCAAGTCACATAACCCTGTTTGTTTCAGTTTTCTCATCTGTAAAATAATAAGAATAAGGAAATGGCAAACCACTCCATATCTTTGTCAAGAAAACCTCAAATGGGATCACTAAGAAGAGTTATACACAAATGAAATGACTCAATGAGAAGAAAGTTTTTGGGAGGCTTCCAGAGATTAAATGAAGTTATTTAATCCAGAGTAACACAAATAATACATGCCAGAATTAAAACTTGAATCAAGTTTTTTTTTTTTTTTGTTTTTTGTTTTTTGGGTTTTTTTGGCTTTAAGATCACCTCTATCTGCTACACCTCTCAGAGAAGCATCCAGTTACCATTTTACCAGTTTGAATGTGTATGTGGAGGAATTTCGAGGGTATGTATGTACCATTTTTTGACAGTTCATAGAAATGGCTCGTTATATCACTTGGAGATGTTATTATATATGGACAACCTCTTTCTAGTTGGAAAGATGTAAAAAAGAGAATGAAGACAGGAATGTAAAGGTTTTTTTTAAAACTTTAATAATTTTTTTTAAGTTTGAAGAGTGTCAGGAAAGACTACTGGAAGTACTAGCTTGTGGAGAAACTGCTAGGCTAAGTTTATGAGTGTCAGTTCTTCAAAGCTTCTGACAAGTATGGGGGTTACATAGAGTCTCTAGAGGAAGTGAGTCCTGACTCCAAAAAATAGAGTGCTTGTTATCTTTTCATGTTTGAAGACTTATTAAGTTAAAATTTTTCTAGGATTTGGCAACTATTAAATGATTTCATTGTTGGCTGAAAGAAATAGAAATAAAGTATAAAAAATATAAAGTGGTCCTGGCATCAATCAGATAACACTGGTTCAAAAAATGTCATTAGAGGGGCAGCTAGATGTTGCATAGGCCCTGAAATAAGGAAGATCTGAGTTCAAATCTGACCTCAGACACTTAACACTTCCTAGCTATGTGACCCTGGGCAATTGCCTTACAAAAATAATTAATAATAATAAATATCAGTAGGGGTCCAATGACTTACTAGTTTGTCTCATGCATGCATCAACATTGATCTTTTCATGTCCAAGCAGGAGCTTTGTATATAGATTGATGCTAGAATAGAGGACCTATGAAAGTTGCATATTAGGAAAGAAATAACTACCAGTAAACTCTTTATTATTATGTCATAAGGAGATTTTAATTCTTGCTTTTGAAAGGGGCCATCACTTACAATCTCTAAGCCTATGTGAATAATGCCTGGTTTCAAATTTGCCCAGACTCCATGGACATTTTGACAAAGGCCAAATTGGTTGCTGCCTCCTAGGGATGGGTAGTAACATTATTCAACTATGAATTTTTTCTTTAATATTCATCATAGAAGACTAACAAGGGGGACCCCATTAAAGCCATGATAATACCCAGAGAAAGAATAAATGTAATTTTTAAAAGGAAGGAAGGAGAAGAAAGAAAGGCACTAACAGATGAAAGTGCAGGTAAGGGTGTGAGACTTCCACTGTGAAAAGATGCCATCAGTAGATATAAATTTTATAGCATCCTCTCAGTGCTATTTATCTTTAGATGACTGTCGGCAGAAATTATTATATGATGAAAGTATACTGGAGGTGATATAGACCAAAAATGTTGTGAGACTCCTGGGGAACTCAAGTTTCATTCTGTGGGTACCTGGTTATTCAGAGTTGTGTAAATGGGAGCTTATCAATGTACTGAGACAGAACTGACCCAAAATAAGGTACAAAAAAGCAGTTGGTTCTGCCCCATGACTTGATGACTATAATAGCTCTATGTTATTACTTTGGAAACCTGAGCCAAAAGAGAACACTGGAATTGGGACAAATTGCATTCTTTGAGCTTAGAATAATATCAAATGTAGGAAATGTGAGACCTGTGCTTGATATATTTGAAAGAAAGTGCAGCTGACTCATACTGCTTGCCTGGACAATAAGTCCTCACAGCTTGTACATATAGATTTTTATACTTTCCTGACTCCAGGATCTTAACTAAAAAAGAACATGAGCAATATCCTTTTGGTAAAAGCAAAACAAAACAAAACATTTGTACATAGAAATCCTCAGGAATCAAAAAGCTTTTACAGTTGCAAAAATTGTAAGATGTTGAAGAACTCATTTTCTGCATATAGCTACTTTACTAATATCCACTCTGATCAAGAACAAGACATTGAGAACAGTCAATTCAAGAAGGTAATTTGCCTTGGTTGGAATCAAACACTTGATCATCAGCAAGATGTTTTAATGGTGTTACATTAATATCAGAGTTTTTTTTAAACATACACAAATGAACATATTAGGAATTTTGAATACTAAGCAGAAAACTGAATGGAGTTGCCATGTGGTATTTTTGTGCATGCATGTAATTTCACAAATGATGATACTGTGAGCTGTGATTCATATTTGAAAACTATATTTATCTATGATACTTGAAAACTATCCATTGATATATTATGCTCTAAAGTCTCAGAATATAAAAAGCCCAGGAAACTTAAAACCTAATACATATCTCAGCTCAGAGATCATTCAAAGTAGCTGCCATCTAGCTATTATCTCATGTTTTAAGAGCTGAGAGAAAAACTCTCATATGGGATATTGTCAGGAGTTTTACTCGGATAATATAGTGCTGGTTGAAAGAAAACACAAGATGGCAGACTGGTAGTGAATCATTCCGTAATATGTAGTTGATAATTGCTCAATCTAACATTCAACAAATTGCCCTGCAGAATAGTAGGGACTTTGGAAAGATAATCTTTCCTGACCTGAGACCTCTTTCAAAGCTGATAGGTCTCCATGGTAATTGGGGAATAAAAATTGGTTCCAAGAAATAAATAGCACTTCATTAACAAAAGACATTATATTTAAAATATGTCACATAGTAGGAACTTAATAAATACTTATTTCTTTCCTTCCTATTGTAGATGAATTGTTATCTAATGAAGATTCATATGGGAGAAAGGATCCAAATCAGGAAATTTTCTCACAACTGCTCAACTCAAGAAAGACCTCTGGCCCAACCAGGGTAGTTGGGGAGGGGAGTTGGAATTGATTCTAGAGACTTCCTTTTCTTCCTACTTAATACACTAGCATTGTCCTCAAAGCATGGACATTGGCCATATTCCTCACTGACCTGTCGCTTGAAGACTTGAGGAAACAGAAATCATCTATAAAAGTTGACTTGTTAGGAGCAGGAGATTTTAATAGTCATCTGGACAGTCCATGAGCTCAGGAAAAGAATTGTAGGTCAGTAGTGACAGAAAGCCATTGCAGAATTTCTATAATTTTCTAGTTAGTGTCAAAGTTGACTTAGAGTGTGAGAAGTGTAGGGTAGGATACATATAATATATATATATATACATATATATACATATATATATATAGTATATAACCACAATGCATGATATTTTATATTACATGTGATGTACTTATGTATTTGACCTACCATTTGTAGAATTATTTCATGTGGTAAACACCAGGTTTCTGCATGATTCTGTGTATTTGGTCTGCTGCATATTACTCCAAAGCAGATATTTCATTCTGCATGCTTATACATATACTATGTTTTTTGAATAATTACTTTTATTTTGCCATATACCAATTCATGAATACTTATGATATACCCTGAGGTGAGGTGGTACTGTAGCCAGGGTGGTTTCCAAGGACCATGCATTTGATGTGTGGGAGGTAGGTAAAGGAGTATGTCTCTGATGGACTTCTTATTCCTATAATTCTTGGGGCCAAGTGAGAGTTTTAATTATTAGGGCTCTGATCTGTAGTTCCTGGACTGAGTGTGTAGGGACCCTTCAGTATATTAGCATCCTAGAGCATTTTGGGAAATGAAAGCATTGATGTCTATAAAGTATGGGCATAATCACTACAAAGAAAGGAAAAAACAGTACTTATTTTGAATAACGATATCCAAAAAATACCATAGAATAACCAGACATGGTTAGGATAATAATGATTATTCACATTTATAAAGCAATTTAAGGTTCACAAAGAGCAACAATCCTTTTAAGTAGATAGTATTATACCATTTGCCTCCCTTATAATTTACTTTTTGTTCCCTACACTATCAATGACCAGTGAAGCAACAAGAATTTGTTAAATGCCTCTAGTGAACCCAACACTAATAATTAGTTCACTAGGTGATTGGGAATACAAAGAATGAAATTATCCCTATTCTCAAAGTGTTTTCATTCTAACAGGGGCAACATTAGGGGCATATACATTTATTCACAGAAATAAATATAGAATAAATAAAAGTGAGTTAAATACAAAGTATTTGGGGAAGAAGGAAGGACACTAGCAATTGGTCTCTGGGATTGGAAAAGGCTTGTGTAGAAGGAAGTCAAAGTGCTTGAGTTGTTTCATAAAGGAAGAGAGGGATTTTTGGATTGGTGATGAGGAGAGAGTATACCAATGTAAAGGCATGAAGAGTGACAATGGAGTGTTATGTGTATGGAACAGAAAAAAAATGCCAATTTGTTTGGACTGCAAAAATGAGGGAAGGGGAGAAATGTATAAGAAAGCTAGAAAGATGGTTGTGAAGTGCTGGGGTAACTTAGTGAAATGTTTTAAAAGCTGAACAGAGAAATTTATATATAATTGCTAAGAAAGAAGAAATCACTGGAATTCATCAAATCAGGCATGGCATGGTAAGATCACATTTAAGAAAAATAACTTTGACAGCTATATGAAGAATTGAATTGAATAAGGAGATTCAAAGAAGGAATTAGGAGACCTTTTTAATAAATTAGGTACTACATGAGGTGATGAATTGAGAGAAGGGATCAAATGTAAGAGGGATGGAGGTTGAAGTGGCAAGATTTGTCAATTTATTGTATTTGTAGGGTAGGAGAGAAGGAAGTATAACACCAAGGTTATGAATATAGGAGACTAGAAGAACGATAGTTCTTTCAATAGAAACAAGGGAATTTGTAAAGATTCTGGGAGATTTGGGGATTTGGGGAGAAAGATAGTGAGTTCTATTTTGGATATGTTGAGTTTGAAATATATGTATACTGTTAAAAGTGCTATTTCATCACCAGGACTTTAGAGGCTTAGGAAAGAGCTTTATCATCATTATCATCAGTAAACATTTATTAAGCACATACTATTTGCCAGGCATTGTGGTAAGGGAATAAAAAGAAAGGCTTCTTCCTACTTTCTCCCTCTTTCTACTATCTCCTTTTTCCTGGGGTTTTGCTTTCCTTTCTGCAGCAGTCTTACATAAATCAAAGTACAGTAAACTTTGGCTTCAGAGGGAAGTACTAGGTTGATTTTTTAAAAAGGTTGGGACATTGATCATGTGCTGAGCTTGAGGTATAAAAGACTTAGCTTTGGGGGAAATTGAATCAGGTAATCTCTCAATTCCAACTGACTGTAAGGTAATTTCCTTGCATCCTGACTAGGTGACTGAAAAGGGAGATAATATTTTATATCATTTAAACTTTAGAGTCTGTTCTTTTAATGCATAATGAGTACAGTGACTTTAATTCCATTTTATGATTCACAGTTCCTTACTGCCCTTTAACTCTGAGCTTGTATTTTAGGCCTTGTTCACAATAAGTTGCCTTTGAGACATCCAGTTCAAAATATCCAATAGACAGTTGAAAATCTGGGACTGAAGTTCAGGGGAAAGATTGGGCTGGATTTATAAAATCTGGGAATCATCTGAATAGACATGATAAATTAAATCCATGAGAGTTGATGAGGTCACACACACACACACACACACACAGAAAGAGAGACACATACACACAGATACACACACACACACACACACACACACACACAGAGAGAGAGAGAGAGACAGAGAGAGAGAGAGAGAGAGAGAGAGAGAGAGAGAGAGAGATTGGGAGAGACTGCCTAGAACAGAGCCTTGGGAAAACCTACAATTAGCTAGACAAGAGAGGAGAGTGCTCAGACAGGTAAGAGAAGAATCAGGGGAGAATTGAACTAGAAAAATCCAGAGGAAAGAGAATATTTGGGGAAGAGATGGTTATCAATAGAGTTGGATGCAGCAATGAAATCAGGGAAGATAAAAACTGAAAAAAATGATCATATGTAACAATATGTATTAAGAGATAATTTTGGAGAAATGCCAGTTGAGTAATGAAGTCAGAAGCCATATGCAGAACTGAATGATTTTTCTAGCATCAGAAGTAGGATTTCAACCCAGATCTTCTTAGTTATATATCCAAAAAGTTATTTACTATGGTCTGACCCATTTACTATTCACCTTACCTTTTTCCGTTTGTAGTAGAGAAGATAACCATCATGCTTCAGTACAAACCACCTCTTCCTCCAACCCTTCAGGAGCCCCGAGTTAGTCCTTTTGTGTAGATACCCACGACAGGTAGGCCAGGGGGTATTGGGGCAGCGACTGATGTCTGATCCCACTACTAGAGTCAGAATATCCGGGCCTGCAGAAGTATAATTTGGATAGTTGAGTAGCTGAGACATAGGGAATGGGAGATATGAATGGTCTTCAGAAAAAATTAAAATAAATATATTTTATCTATTTCATATAATCTTAAATTATGATCTGAATCTTCCTCATTTTACAGATGGAGAAATTGAACCCCGGCAAGTTTAAAGATACATAGTTAATTAATGGCTTAGTCAGAACTCTTAACTTGATTATACTGTGCTATTTTTCCAAATACTTTATTGTTTTTCATGTCAATTTATTTATGGATTACTACCAAAAATACTATTCATGTTTACTTCCCTTTGTTTCTATGATCCAGATGTGTGATCCATTGAAACTGAACAGATTCAGCTAGTAACCTGACCAAAATATGAATATATGAGGGGGGAAACCTCCCAGGTACTTCCCCTCACCAATTAATATAGCAAGGTTACTGATTTGCCCAGCAGTAGACTGGGGCTAGATGATAGGGCTCCTTCGATCAGAGTACTTGATTTGTTAGCTATCTTGATTGACAGTTCTTCACTGAGATTATTTATTATAGAAGATTGGACCATGCAACACAAGCATACAATTTGATTCAGAAATATTGGGATATATTTTGTCCAAAATTCAGGGAGTCTTCTTACAGTTGGCAACCTTCCTCTTTTGACCTAAGTGGTAAGAGATTAAAAAAAAAGATAATGTTTTGTTTTCATAGAATTGTAGATTACAATTAGAATCTGTGAGGCCATTGAAGCCAAATTCTTTATTTTACAGTCAGAAAACTGATTCACAAATAAGGAAAGAAATCTGCCAAGAATCATACAATCAATGTCTCATGCAGGTTTTGAACTCAGTTTTTGTTGAGTCTAAGACAGATGCTCATGTACTGTGATTCTTAACTGCTCCTTCTATAATACACTAATACAATGTGTTCTATTTTATAGTTGTTTAGGTTTGTGCCTTATCCTTTGTAAACTCTTTGAAGGCAGGAGTCAAATCCTATTTAAACTTTGTATTTCCTCTAGCATCAAAGAGGTTTATCTGCATACAATATGTTCTTAATCATTGTTGGCCAACTTTAAGATGTGACAAGAAACTATTGTCTGTATTAATATAGAAACTCCTTCAATACATCACATTCTGACAGTCACCCATTTCATCCATTTTAAGAACCTTTTAACTCTTGATTTCTTCCCTCAAAGGGAATTACCTAATTCATACAAAATCACGAGTATCTACTGGTTGTTAATAAATGTTTGATGTGAATTTAAAAGACTGTTGAGGAAGGACTATCAGATGTGGTGTCAGAGCACCTGGGTTCAAATCTTATTTCGTTAATTACAAGTTTTATGACTTGGAAAAAGTCACTTATTTCTAAATTTTTCAGATCCATAGAATGAAGGGAAAGGGGATTGGAGTAGATGATCTCTGAGAGGTTCTTCTAGTTCTAAACATATAAGTAAAAAGAAAATAGAGAAGAAAAATCGCAGTTAATCTCTATCTCATCTTATTTTTAGGAAATAAAAATTACTATTACATTTTTAGTAAAAAAAAATCAATCACTAGTCTCATGAAACAAATAACAAACAAAAGCCAGAATATATAACAAGACTTGGTTCAGAGGAGATAACCTCTGCCATTGCTGCTTATCTGACTTAGAGCTGGTTATATATGACCTAGCACCCCCTGGTCCCCATGGACCTACCCCTCTGAGCACTGCACTCACTAACTGGCTGCTGGTTTCACCTTCTTCCCTATGAGTATGACTATGGTTTGTGGCAGGCAAGAAGCTTACAGCTATCCCTGTCTTTGTTATCTCGAATACTAACATTAGGTCATTATTTCACAGCCTGCTGTGATGCTGCCAGTGTGGACATAAAGCTGACACTGTAATCTTAACTCCTGACTACTCCAGAAAAATATTCTAAATGTCACACAGACATATCAACCCTGAAATGCTTTGGGGACTACAAATGGGGTATGACTTCATTTGCAATTCCTCTGTGAGGGAGACTCTGACCCTGACAGGGGACATTTGGCCTTGGTAATACTGACTTTGCTGTGATGTCTGACATTGAGATTAGTGATCTGTTTAGAAATGTCTGTGGAAATGGGGGTCAGTCAGTAGATGACTCAAATAAATGACAAGATCCAACCCAAGGGAACCCTCCTGGCTGAGTTATGTGGCCCTGAAAATAAAGATTTGTCCCAGAAAGGCTGACACAGACTTAACTTTGGCAGGAAGCAAAGCACCTTCATAATTAAATAACTCTCTCTATGTCAAGCTAATTCTTCATTGCCGTGTAAATACGTTGTAATTTATTGAATTGCCCTTAAGCTCTTGTCAAAAACACAACCAGAGGAATTAAAAGAGATGCCAAAGATTGACTGTCAATTCACAAACATCTTTGTCTTTGGATTTCAGTCCTAATAGTATTGTAGTCCTGACATAATATGCAGAGTTGACACATTTGCCAATTTATTTATGTGCTGCCACAAAAAAAGATGACTCGTTAGGTCATTTTCTCCTTGTTCACATAATCCAGGTATGAGTTCCTAAAATACTGATCACATTTAGCTGATGATCAAGGCTAACCATGAATTAACTTCCTTTGGGAGCGAGGTAGAAACCACTAAAGTTATTAATGCATCCTGATGTCATATGCAAGTTTCTCAAATTCAGGGTTATGACATAGTACAGTTTTTTGGGGGTGTGTGTGTAGAGATGGCAGCTGCTTCATTTCCAGCAACTCTTTGGTGTTTGGAATGTGATTTTCCATTTCCTCTCTCAATCCTCACTGCTTCTTCCTTTATTTCATTACTATACCTCCCCTACCCTCCTCTACTTCCATTCTTTCCCATCACTTCTGTATCTCACCCCACATAAATAGATCTATTACCTTATTTCCCTATATATCCATATCTGAGCCTCTATACTTAATGAAAAAAAAAGATATAATAAGCATTGTTATCTCTTTGGAATGACACAGAGTTTATTTTACTTTCTTTGGATAAAGGGCTCCTATAAGACATATAAAGAGTCATGGAAGTTATCTGTTTTCATAAAATGAAAAGAGTTGGAGGACCAGTGTTTTCAGCAACAAGCAGCTTATCTTTGGTAACATTCTTTAAAAAAAAAAAAGAAAAAAGAAAAAGCTATCAAGCAGACCCTTCATCCCTAACACCTTAGCCCAGAGTTTGGCAGTAAGGAGTTGTGGGCGATGTTATTTACAGCTGCAGCAGAGAGAAAAATGATTTCTTTTTTTAATTCACACTTTCTCCTTGGATCACTGTCTCCTTATTATGCCACCAATCTTTAACTGTGTCAAAGTTGCACCTCCACTGTCAGACACTGCCACCCTCATAGGCGCCAAAGAAATGTGCAAGATTTTCAACTTTCCCTGAGGGCTGAGTGTCAGACTCAATGTTTTCAGTGTCTTCAATAACAAGAGGACAGAGTCCCCTTCTGAGCTTTTGTGGATCTTTGGCCTTCTTACTTTCAGTAAAGGATATCATAAAAGAAAGAAATCTTTCTGTAACTAAAGTTCTCACAAAATGCTTTCAATCTAAACAAATATCACTGAATCCTATTTCTTTTCATAATTTTTTTAAAAGAGTAGACATATTGGTTATCCTTTAAAAAAAACTAAAACAAATAAAATGGGTAAATAATTGATGAATTCTCAGACTATGCTATTTCTACCTTCCTCCTAAATGGGGGTCATTTATAAAGGTATATAATTACTGGGAAGTATCTATTTGTAAAGTATGGTTGAATTTCTTAACAATGGTAGTTTTAAGGAAGAGCAGCTAACCATACAGGTTCATAATTTTCATATTTTGAGGAATATGATTTAAGCAATGGCCTAATCAAACTGGTGAAATAACCAGTTCTCTTATAAAGAAATTGTACTATAACTGAAAGGCATTAAGTTCTGCAGAAATGATCATTATAGAAATAATTTAAAATAATGTCACTTTTCATATTAACATACTTGCCATCTCAAAAAACCTCCACAAATAACAAAACAAGTCCAAATTATGACTATTTTCTTATTTAGAAAAGATGACTGTAATTTCACTGAATACTTTGTAGATGTTCATGTTTAGTTTTTTCATCAGCATGGTTAGAGAGTTAAAATTATTGGGGAAACTTTGTATAAGATATATTTCCATGTGAGAAGCTAAGAGCAAGTAAAAGATTGTTTCCTACCTCCAGTGGATTTTATTGGAGAAACTTAATATGTGTTCAGATATATGTGTATCTTTTTAGGGAAAAAAGCAGAAAATTATGCTAAGATGATTATTAAGGCTGTTATTTTTGTTATTTGTCCTTGCAGAGCCAGAAAAAACATCCATCAACCTGAATTGAGGTGCAGTTTTGTACAGAAGTAGAAATGGGGAATTTTTTTTT
>JAJPUD010018845.1:0-27752 GCA_023553655.1 Myrmecobius fasciatus | reverse complement strand
TGAAGTAACTGCAAAAAGAATATCCATTCCTCTTTTAAACCATATTAGAAACCATGTCCCACTTTTAGCAACATCCATTCAACAAGTAATTAAGTGACAATTCTGTGTTAGGTATTGTGATACAAAGAAAGAAAACAACATTACCACAATGTGTCATCAAATCTTCATGGAAGTCTAAGAGTTGATCCCTAATATCTTCTGGACACGGACATTCATTTTTCTCATCCTTAAAATTCAGGAGCATATTGATCTGACAGAAAGGAAGATTAAAAAATGTGAAAAGAACAATGTCTTAAAATATGTTAGAATAGATATAGAATAGAGGGAAGAAACTTCAAAGGAATAACAAGGAAATATCTTTTAACCTGGTAAAGGAATAGTTTTCAAAATCTGTTGTGTATACAATTGAGTTCTTACCTACTTGGTTATTATAAAAGAAATGCCAATTGGTGAAAAAGATCATACAGGCACAAATTATTATAAAGTTGCCATAATACTAAAGAGTGCTCATGTGGAATTAACTTTCTGTTTTCCTAACTCCAATCCACTAAAGTGATTTAAACTTTTAGAACATCTCGGTAATATAACAACAGAGGGGAAGCTAGGTAGAACAGCAGATACACCACAGGGCTAGAAATGAAGAATACCTATTCATCTTCATGAGTTCAGATCTAGTCTCAGACACTTCCTAGCTGTGTGACCCTGGACAAATCACTTAACCCTCCTTGCCTCAGTGCCTTATCTGTAAAATGAGCTAGTCAAGGAGATGACAAACCATTGCAGTATCTTTGCCAAGAAAACCCCAAATGGAATCACAAACAACCGAATGGAATTCAAACAACTCAACAATATTATCAAATGTGACTTATGTCTCATTGTTTCTCCTATTAGTTTCTATGACAATATCAAGAGAATGCACTAATCTTCATTGACTCCTGTTGTATAATTGTACACAGAATTTCTCTGCAAGTTTAAAAGGATTTTAAGGTAATTTGCTTTCATAGCAAGTAAAGCCTCAAAAAGGCAAGCAATGTGTAAGCCCAAGACCAATTCCCCAAAGAGAAAAGTAAAGTGAAGAAATGATTATACTAGAACACAAGACGCATTATGTAATATATTATTTAATTTCTCTTGACATAGATCTGAATAAATTGTAATAAGTGCAGAAAAGAAGAATTTTCATTTCAATTGGCTAGACTGTACCTGCTCTTGAGGTGGAGATCGAAATTCCTTTGTTTTCCTAGCTGTTAATGCGGCAGACATGTTTAAGGCTTGCATAACTTCATTATATCGAAAACGTTGATTATCTTGAAGCTTTGCTACAAAATCATCTGAGAATGCAACAATGGCTTCTATCCTGTGCCGTACCTGACAATCACAGAGGTACTGAAGTAGAAGACACATCTGAAAAGAAAGTAAGATCACCACAATTAATTTCTTCCTTCATAAAGATTAAACTTATTACATGGAGCATGTATGTAGCTAAAGTAATTATATTATGTGGATATATATGAAATATATATATATATATGTAGATATTAATGTATATATATATATATTTATAAACTCATACATGACAGCTCACAGATGGTAGACATCTGCTTATGCCTAGGTTGGTGCTATTCAAGTTCAGAAAATTATTTAGTATACTTAAACAGCAATTGTATATAAATATATGGAAGTAGCCCATTAACAAAAATATCATTGTCTCTGGAGATGGAAACAGAACAAAACAATGAACTCTGTAGAGGTGCATATAATATATTAGGATACAATTTTTATGTAATGGTTTTACACATATTTATGCAAAACAAATTTGCCCTTTTAAAAAGTCATATTTCTGGGAATGGGAAGATGTCTCATATCTTTATATTTTTTTAACTAGCTAACATATCTAGTAATAAATGTTTTTCCAAAACTAAAGGAAGAAAAATGGAAATTAATAATAAGAGAAGATAACTAAAATATGTTTCATTATCTTACTGATGTCATTCCCCCCCCCATCCCCCAAATAAGGAAAATACCTCGGCAGTTTTATTTTGCATATCAAAAAAAAATAAAGATTTTCTTCTATCTATCTTTATTGATGAAATTAAAGATTAACATTGCTACTTACCTATCTTGCATGTAGGTGATCAACATATGAACTTAATCTTCTAGAATCAAATATAAAATGTTTTTGCCATTTAAATCTCTTCACAATATGGCAGAAATCTACTCTTCCGGCTCTGAAATACATTACTTGCCTTTATATATACTACATTCCAGTCAAACCTGACTTCATATGTTCTACAATCCAGCCAAGTTGTCCTTTTTACTGTGTCTATACTCCATCTCCCATCTAGGCATGAGGAGAGCAGCCAATGCAAAGACTTGTATCTGAGCCTTTGCATTAACCATCCCTCTATTCCTTTGTAATTACTGTATTTTTTTTGTAATTATTGTATTTAATATTATTAACTCTCTTCTCACCTACACCTATTAGAGTTCTTTAGTTTCTTTCAAGTCTCAGCTCAGAGATCACCTTCCATATAAGTTTTTTCTTGATTCTACAATTACTAGTGCCTTTTTCCAAAATTATTTTATATCCTCTTTGTATGTATATTTATGCCTTAATATGTGTGTGCATTCTTCCCTATTTAGATAATAAGCTCCTTGAGGGCAGAGTCCATTTCACTTTTGCCTTTGTTTCTACGGTGCTTGGCACAGAATTGTGCTATGCATATATGTGTCAGTTTCTATGTGTGTGTGTAGATACATATGTGTTTTATACATTGTGTTATATATATATGTTTATGTTGTTTATGTGCAAACAATACATATGCATGCAAATTTTCAAACCTCCATCAGAATCTGACAATCCATTACTAGAGAGAGTTAATATAAAAATTCTAAATCACGTGGAGAGAATCACTGAGAAATTTTCCTAAATTCCCTTACATTACCTGTAATTTAACAGGCTCAGGAAGCTTCATTTGGAGCAAGCCTTCCTTGGGCATCTTTTTTCCTTTGGTCTCTTCTTCACTTCCCCCTTCTAGCACTGGTTCTTCAATGTTATGTTCCTTCTCCAGCACTTCATTCTCTTCCTCCTGATTGGCAGCCTCTTTAAACACACTGGGCTCAATCAGCTGCAAAATGTGCTTCAAGTCCTCATTATTAAAGATCCCCATGATTAATAGGGTGTAGAAAAGTTTAATGAGAGGTACAAAGAGAAATTCAGTAGTCCCCCCTACTGGGTCCCGAGCATGGAGACTGCCTTCTTTAACAGCTTCTGTCAGCATCTGTATGGTCTTGGATTTTAAGATGTCCAGTGGAAACTCGGGGCTGTATTGGTAGTACTCGCTACTAATGCTTACAAAACTAGGAGATGAAAATTGCATTCTTGGCCTCAGGGAAGTGCTGAGGCCTATCCCTGGGAGGCCATGCTTTTTGTTCTCATCTGGGAAAAGAGTGATACTCTTTGTCTCATCTGTCATGGGGACAATGAATTCATTGTTCATCATCAGCCTGGCTGTAGCATAGGAGCTAAGGTGAATGTCAATCAGCAGGTCATAATAACCTGTGCGCAACAGGCCTGGCATATACTTGTTCTCAATGGCGTATAGAAGCTGGGGTTCATCTACATGGCTACATAAGGCATGGGCCACTCTGTTGTTCCCAAGCGCACAGACAGCTGAGTACAAGCGAAGGGTATGATAGTGAAACTTCAACAATTCTTCTTGTTCTGTCAATTCTAATATATCTACAGACCTGCAAAAGGTTATAGTTATTAGCAGCAAGCTTAAAGAAAAATGTTTAAAATTTTGCATTACAGAAAAATTTTGGAAAAAGTAGATATAAAATTATATATATAGATATTAATAGTGTCAATATAAATAGTTGAGCAATTTTAATTGCTTTTAATAAGCAATGAAAATCTGAATATCTAAAATATTTATTAAATTTATTAAATAAATACATAAATAAAATACTTAAAATAAAATTTAACAAATTAGATTTATTAGATTAAATATTAAAAATATTTATTAAAACATTTATCCATATTATAAAATATGTATTTTTTTTAACAAAAGGAAATATAGCTCAGATGCTATTTAAACAATGCTATCTTCTCACTTATTGGAGATATGCTATCAATGACATCCTAATAGTTATTTGAACATGTGCTATACCTGTTTCCCTTCTAGACTTCAACCTTCCTGAGGATAGAGGCTACATCTTAGCCAATCCTCATCTTTTTTTCTAGTGATTAGTGTTCTTCACAATAGGCACTTTACAAAATGTTTGTTGAATTGAATTTTTTAAAAAATCTGAAGGTAATTAAAGCAAAAAATGTAGTCAAGGTCTAAGCCCTTTTGGTAGCCAAACCAATGGAAGGAAATCTGCATCTTCTTTACTATAGCATACTTATTATACATTTTCAAAATTATATCTAACATGGAATCTTTGCTTTTTATGCAGAATTCATCGGAATACCACATGGTTCCTTTTAGATTATCAAAAAATGAGCTGATATGATAGGCTGTGAGCTTCTAAATCTTGAGGGCTTTATCACACTCTACACTACATGAAGCAACTTAAATCATTTATCAAAACAATCATTATTCAACTTAACAAATAGTAAAGGGAAATCCCAAGTGAAGAAACCTCCTCCCTAAATAGGGATCAGCATCTCTGACATTTGTAATCTCAGAGAAATGTCTAGAGCACTGAGGTTTACTGATTTGCAGAGGATCACACAGACTATATATTTCAGAAGTGGAATGGTGAGATTTTTACTTCTGCAATATCAAAAATATTTGACTAAAATTAAAATACACATTCAAAGACAGCCATACTTATTCAACACTTAAAGAAGCAAAAACATGAGAATTTCAAAGCTGAAGGGAAGTGTTACTATTCAAAACAAAGGGACACTATTAATTAATGTACCTGTCTCCAACAAGAGGGTTTTTAAACTCCAAAGATAATTACTTAATACAAGGGCAGACTCATGTGGTAATAATATTTTTTAAGTTTTATGATGTAAAACTTTGATAAGAGATCCCCCCATTCTAAAATTAGAGAAAATTTCATTGTCTCATACTGTTGCTCAAACAAAGGAAAAGAGACATATACTATTTCACATCTTTTCTTTTCAATCCTAGGTCTTTACCCAGACTGTGTTTCTTCTATCATAGGGGAGGTACCTATATATTTTACACATGTTGTTAGAAATTTTACATATAAAATGACAGCAATCATTTTCTGGGTTTAGCAATTAATAAATATTTGTTACACTGAATTTAAATAAATTGGAATTTTTGTTCACAAAGCATTTGATTAGAAAAATCAAATTCAAATTTGACTCAAAGAAAAGAGTCTCTTACCAGTCAAAGGGAATTAGGGGTGTTTGTTTTATTTTGTTTTACTTTTCATAATAGCATATCTTCCCCAAAAAGTTTCCTCTCATAAGTCCATGGCTTTTAAATATAAGAAACAAAGAAAAACAACCTGTTTTCCTCTGGGATGTGAAGGGACATGAACTGCAAGGGATCTACACACTGCACCAGCCAGCCTTGGCGTTCACTGATTCGAGAAACATCCACTTTGAGAAACTGGTTTGGCATCCTGCTCCAAAGAACATGTGTGAGAAACTGTACATGGAGACGTGGAGGGCACTGTGGAATGGGGTTTTTATGCTCACTCTTGAATAATCCAGCTGACAGTGGCATTACATTCTGAGAAGAGCAAAGCAAAAGACCATTTACAAAAATTCTGAAATCTAACAGTAGCTGACATTTACATAATATTTAATGTTCTACAAAGAACCTTTTTTACAACAACACTGTGAAAATTATAGTCTAAGTATTATTGTACTTTCTTTTGAAAGGTCAAGTGAGACTCAGGTTAAATATCTGACAAGAACTACAAAGCTTGTGTCAGATTTGTTGTCATTCATTCATTCTTCAATCTGTCTAACTCTTCATTACTCCTTTTGGGTTTTCTTGTCCATATTATTTTACAGATGAGGAAAGTGAGACAAACAAGGCAAAGTAACTTACTTGAGGTCACACAGCTAGTAGGTGTTTGAGGTCAGATCCGGAAGTAAACTGAGTCTCCCTTACTGGAGGCCTATCTTGCTATCTACTTGTGATAGAATTGCCGCTCAAATCCTATCAGATTATAAGTTCTTCAATGACAAAAACTATAAATTTTTGTCTTTGTTTTCATAACAGATATTTATTTAATTGAATATAGTCAACGATTCTCAATTTTAATGGCATTTTGTTTGGCTGGGTCTCAGAAGGAGGAAATAGAAACAAAAAATAGAACTTATAGAAAAGGATTTTATGGGTTGATGCAAAAAAAAAAAAAACAAAAAAACAACTTCCTAAGAAGTTCAAAAGTACAATGGGATGCTTCAATAGATAAAGTTTCCTTTAATTGGAAACTTTCTAGCAAGAAGAAAGATGTTGAGATGGGAATTAAATCAATCAACCAGCGTTTACAAAGCACCTGCTAGGCCAGGCATCATCCTTTCAACCACACTGCACAACGGGGAAGAGACTACAGGGGGGAGATGAAGCAGGAAAAGCAAAGTTAGGAGGGTGTTATAATAATCTAGGTGAGATAGGTAGAAAATCTTAACAAAGAAATGGTTACATGAGTAGAGAAAGCTTGGAAATGAAAGACATTTTAGATACAGAAGCAGAAAGATCATTGGACAAGATGTAAGAACCTGAAAGACTGGAAGAATGATGGTACTTTTGGAGAGGGGTAGCTGTGGGGTGAAAATAATGAGTTCCATGTTCAATATTCTTAATTTGTGATATCTCAAGGAAATCTAGTTTGAAATATCCTATCAGCAACTGGTAAGGTGTCCCCTTCACCTCTAACAAAAGTTTCTGTATCTCCCCTTATTTCCCCAACAATGTCAGCAGCCTGATCTTCAAGGTACTGTGAGGCCAGACCTAGCCCAGCCCTACATCATTTACTCTAGGCAGTAGCTGTTGCTCCTTTGACTCTTTCTTCCTTTCCCCTTATTTTCTCAGTGCCTACTGTAGCAGAAGATGTCTCCGGCCTGTCCTCAGACTGACTTAGTTCCCTTTTGAGTCTTTCTGTACATATCTTCTTGATATTGAGTAAGAAACCTGCTTTCTACTTCTGGCCCCTCAGTGGCTGCCTCCTCCCTTCTTTGAGAGGTTCTAACCTCTTTGTTATGAAGGTGTATATCCAAAGGCTTCAGGTACAACTACATTATGTCCTACACTCATGGTTTCACTGACTACAGGCTGCATACCACAGAATAGCACTGTTTGGTGAGGAACAAGAAAAAAGACCATCGGCACAGCCAAGTTGCTTCTCCCAATGACAACAACTGCCCAAGAAACTCATATAACTAGAGTAAACTTGACTGCCTTAGAGATGTGTATCACTTTTTCAGGATGAAGGACAATTTGGAATAGGAATATGTCAATGTTCAGTAGACAGAAGGACATGTAACTGCCAAGAAGAAATCAGAAGGACCAATTCTCTACTACTTATTTACAGAAGAGTTCAATGATCCCTCCTGCAGGGGTACGTGGAAGAGACAGACTGAAGGCAGGCAGCTCCCTCTTCTTCACAGCTTTCTTCTGTGACAATTAAATTTCAACCTAACTAGAAACTGTTTCCTTGATCACCATGGCTGCTAAGGGCATTCTGGGGGTGAAGCCAAGATGATGGAGTAAAGTCAGGAAGCTGCTCAAGCCCTCTAGGTTTCCCTTGAAAACCAAATGAAACTAAGCCTCTGAACAGAATCTGATGGAATGAAAGCACTCTCCAGCTCAATACAGACAGAAACAACTTCAAGAAATGTCAGTCTCGCTAGAGTGAAAAGGGTGATCAGCTCAGCTCAGACTCTGGGAAAGCAAGTGAAAGGGTCTTAAACACAACAAATCAGCATCTAAAACTCTCAGTCATGGCTCAGTAGAGGAAAAAATTAGTGGGGCAGCTTCCAGTCCCAGTTTAGAAGACAAATTCTGTTTATTGTCAGAAGACAAAAGCTGTTTCCTGGAAAGAGCAAGCAAAGATACCCACTACAAACCCAAAGGGTTCTTGAGATGAAAGCCAAAGTTCAAAGCTACACAGGAAGCTTGAAACAGTGCCCCTTTTACCCCAGAAGCAGAGTTCCAACTTCAAAGTAAAAAAAAAAAAAAAAAAAAAAAGGAAATACCAAAAGAAAAGTAAAAAAATGAGCAAGAAACAAAAAAGAAAGCTACCATGGTGACAGGGCAAACTCAAACTCAGATGAGGGCAGAATGTCCACAGAAGAAATCTAAAAGAGAGATAAATTGGTCTCAAGCCCAAAGAGGCTTCTTGGAAATGCCCATAAAAGACTTCAAAAGGCAAATAAGAGAAGTAGAAGAAAAATAAGAAAAGAAATGAGAGATGTGCATGAGAAAGTCAACAATTTGAAAAAGGAAGGGAAAATTATCTGAAGAAAATAACTACTTAAACAATAGAATAAATCAAATGGAAAAAGATACAAAAGATAACTGATGAAAATCATACATTAAAAACTAGAACAAGCAAATGGAAACTAATGACTTTGTGAAACAGCAAAGATCAATCAAATAAACTAAAAAGAATGAAAAAATGGAAGAAAATGTGAAATACCTCATTGAGAAAATAACCAACCTAGAAAATAGATACAGAAGAGACAATTTAAAAATTATTGGCCTACCTGAAGGCCATGACCAAAAGGAGGTCATTAAGAAAAATTGCCCCAATATTCTAGGGATAGAGGAAGAAATACTCATTGAAAGGATCTACTGATCACCTCAGGACAGAGATCCCACAAGGAAAACCTCAAAGGAATATTGTTGCAAAACTCTAGAACCATAACCTCAAGGGAAAAATATTGCAAGCTGCCAGACAAAAACAATTAAAATATCAAGAAGCAACAGTCAGGATTAGCCAGGATCTGACAGTTTCTACAATAAAGGATCGAAGGGACTAGAATACCATATTCTGGAAGGCAAAAGACCTGGGGTTACAACCAAGAATTAACTACCCAGCTAGACTGAGGATCATCTTTTAAGGAAGGAGATGGAGCTTTAATGAAGTAAGAGACTTTCAATCATTTCTATTGAAAAAAAATAAATAGAAAGTTTAATCCACACGCACAGGATTCAAGAGCATAAAAAGGTAAACAGGGTGTATATACACACACACACACACACACACACATATGTATATATATAGATAGATAGATAGATAGATAGATAGATAGATATAGATATAGATATATATTATTTAACAGTTAAACTGTTTACATCCCTAGAGGGAAATGATATCTCTAACTCTTGAGAACTGTATCTATCACTGGGGCAGATAGAGGGGGCCACAATACAGAGTGAGAGTGAGATTGTGAAGGATCTCTGATATGATGACATCAAAGAAAAAGACATTTAGAGCTGGAAAAAAAGGAAAAGGGAGGTATAATGGAGCAAGTAGCTCACATGAAGAGATACAAAAGACTTATAATCTGTGCAAAGAAGGGAGTGGGATGAGCATTGTTTGACACTTGATCCCATCAGTTTTGGCTTTAAGAGGGAATAATTTAATCATTTAGTTGTGTGTAAAAATTATCTAATCCTATAAAGAAGTAGGGGAAAGAGGAAAGAAAAGAGAAGGACAGGATAGAAGAGAAGGTAGAAACACTAGGGAAAAAGGTAAGAGGAGGGAAGAATTGCTAGAAGATAAGGTATTGGGTGGAATGGGTTAAAAAAAACACTACTAAGAGAAGGAGGAAGAGTAATAAGAGTTAATGTGGTGGGTGGGGTAAGTAAAGAAAACATGTCTAAGAACAGGGTAGAAAGAGAACAAAAGTATATACAAGGAGAAAAGAGGATGGAGGGAAATACAAAGCTAGAAATCATAATTGTGAATGTGAATGGGATGAAAGCAGAAGCAAGCGGAAGAGTAGATTAAAAATCAGAATCCTAAAATATGTTGTTTACAAGAAACATATTTGACACAGAGAGATACATACAGATTAAAGATAAAAGGATGGAAAATAATTTATTATGCTTCAACTGAAGTAAAAAAAGTGGTAGAGATCCTGATCTCAGATAAAACAAATGTAAAATAGATCTCATTAAAATAGATAAAAAAGGAAAGTAGATATTGATAAAAGGTACTATAAAAAAGTAGTAATCATACTGAATATTTAAGATCAAGTGGTTAGAGCAGCCAAATTCCTAGAGAAGATTTTAAACCAGTTACAGGAAGAAATAGATAGGAAAACTACTGGTGGGGGAGCTCAACCTTCCCCTTTTAGACTCAGACAAATCTAACTACAATATAAATAAGAAAGAAATTAGGGAAGTTAATAGCATCCTAAACCTAGATATGGCAGATATCTGGAGAAAACTGACTAAGGACAGAAAGGAATACATCTTTTTCTTGGCAGTACATGGCACCTACACAAAAACTGATCATGTATTAGGGCACAAAACCCCCATAAGCAAATGCAAAAAGGCAGACATAGTAGATGCTTCCTTTACAGACCACAATGCAATAAAAATTATATTCAATAAAGGGCCAGGTAAAGATAGACTAAAAACCAATTGGAAATTAAATTATCTAATTCTAAAGAATGAGTGGGTCAAAAAACAAATTACAGAAAACATCCATAATTTTCCAAGAGAATGACAATAATGAGACAACATACCAAAACCTATAGGATTCAGCTGAAGCAGTTCTTAGGGAAAATTTTATATCTCTAAGTTGCTAAATGAATAAAATAAAGAAAGAGGAGATCAATGAATTATGCATGCAACTAAGAAAGCTAGAAAAAGAACAAATTAAAAACCCCCAATTAAATATCAGATTAGAAATTTTGAAACTCAAAGAGAGATTAGTAAAATAGAAACTAAGGAAACTATTGAACTAATAAACAAAGAATTGATTTTGTGAAAAAAACTAATAAAATAAATAAACCTTTGGTTAATTTGATCAGAAAAAGGAAAGAAAAAAAACAAACACCAGCATCAAAAATAAAAAGGATGAACTTACCACCAATAAAAAAGAAATTAAAGCAATAATTAGGAGCTATTTTGCTCAACTATATGGCAGCAAATCTGACAATCTTACTGAAATGGATGAATATTGACAAAAAATATAAATTATACAGATTAAAAGAGTAAAAAAAATAGTCTCATTTTAAAAAAAGAATTTGAACAAGCCATTAATGAATTCCCTAAGAAAAAATCTCAAGGGCCAGATGTATTCACAAGTGAATTCCACCAAACATTTAAAAAACAATTAATTCCAATAATAAGTAAACTATTTGGAAAAAGGTAAAGAAGGAGTACTGACAAATTCCTTTTATGATACAAATATGATACTGATACCTAAACCAGGAAGGGTAAGAACAGAGAAAGAAAATTACAGACCAATCTCCCTAATGAATATTGCTGCAAATTTTTTAAATAAAATATTAGCAAAGATATTATAGCAACTAATCAGCAGGATTATATACTATGATCAAGTGGGATTTATGCCATAAATCCAGGGCTAGTTCAATATCAGGAAAACTATTACCACATTGACCATATCAATAAAAAAAAGCAGAAATCATATGATAATGTCTATAGATACAGAAAAAAGCTTTTGACAAAATACAGACCCATTCCTATGAAAAATCCTGGAGAATGTAGGGATAAAAGGAGCTTTCATTAAAAATAACAAGCAGTATCTATCTAAAACCTACAGCAAGCATTATTTGTAATGGAGAAAAGTTGGATATATTCCCAATAAGATCAGGGGTGAAACAAGGATGCCAATTATGGCCACTATTATTCAACACTGTGCTAAAAAATGTTGGCTTTAGCAATATGAAAAGAAAAAGAAAGTAAAGGAATTACAATAGGCAATGAGGAAATAAAACAATCACTCTTTGCACATGAGATGATGTTATACTTAGGAAGTCCTAAAAATCATCCAAAAACCTACTGGAAATAATTCAAAACTTTAGCAAAGTTGCAGGACATAAAATAAACCCACACAAATCATTTGCATTTCTATATATTATTGACAAAGCCTGCAAAAGATAAAAAGAGAAATTTCATTTAAAATTACTGTAGTCAAAATAAAATACTTGGGGAGGGGGTGCTACCTCCCAAGACAAACCCAAGTAATATATGAATACCACTTCTCACAAAAATAAAATCAGATCTAATCAACTGGAAAAATATTAATTGTTCATGTCTAGGCCAAGTTATATGATAAAAATGACAATTCTGCCTAAATTGATCTACTTTTTCAGTGCCAAAACAAAGTAGGCATTATTTTATAGAACTAGAAAAAATAATCAAGGTCTATAGCAATCTAGTATTTGATAAACCTCCAAACTCCAGTTTCTGGAAAAGAACTCACTATTTGACAAAAGTTGCTGGAAAAATTGGAAAATAATATGACAGAAATTCACCATAGATCTATATCTCACATCCCATATTGGGATATGATTTGGGCTTAAAGGAGAATACCATAAACAAATTAGGAAAACAATGGATAATTTACCCATCAGATCTTTGGGGAAGGAAAGAATTTATGACCAAGGAAGAATTAGAGAACATTATGAAAGGCAAAATAAACAACTATGATTTCATTCAATTAAAAAGTTTTACTCAAACAAAGCCAACAAAAACAAGATTAAGAGGGAAGTACGAAGCTGGGAAAAAACTTTACAGCCAGCATTTATGATAAAGGTCTCATTTCTAAAATATGTAAAGAACTGTGCAAATTTATAAGAATACAAGTCATTCCACAACTGATAAATGTTCAAAGGATAAGAACAGACAATTTTCATATGGTGAAATAAAGCCATTTATAGTTATATGAAAAAAAAGGTCTAAATTGCTATTGATTAGAGAAATGGAAATTAAAACAACTCTGAGGTACCAGCTCACACCTCTCAGATTGGCTAAGATGAGAGGAAAAGATAATGATAAATGTTGAATAGGATGTGAGAAAACTGGGATACTAATGCATTATTGGTGGAATTGTGAAATGATCCAACCATTATAGAAATTTATGCAAACCCTTTGACCCAGCAGTGTCATTACTGTACTGTTCCCCAAGGAAATCATAAAGGAGGGAAAAGGACTAACATGTGCAAAAATGCTTATAGCAGCTCTTTTTTTTTTTTTTTTGCTGAGGCAATTGGGATTAAGTGACTTGCCTAGGGTCACACAGCTACGGAGTAGTTAAATATCTGAGGGCGATTTGAACTCAGGTCCTTCTGACTTTAGGGCTGGTGCTCTATCCACTGAGCCACCTAGTTGCCCGTAGCAGCTCTTTTTGTGGTAGCAAACAATTGGAAAAGAATGGATATCCATCAGTTGGGAAATAGCTGAACAAGTTATAGTACGTGAAAGTAATGAAATATTGTTATTTTTTTAAAAATGATGAACAAGCTGATTTTAGAAAGACCTGGAAAGATTTACATGAACTGATACTGAGTGAGACGAACAGAATTAGAATTGTACACAGTAACAACAAGAATGTGCTATGATCAGGTATGCAAGGCTTGGTTCTTCTCAGTAAATCAAGGATCCAAAGCAATCCCAATAGACTTTGGACAGAAAATGCCATAAGCATCCAGAAAAAGAACCAAGAGGAATGAATGTAAATTAATACATGCTATGTTCACTTCTTTTTTTTTCTGTTTTTTTTTAATCTCTTCCATGGTTTTGTTTTGCTATGATTTTTCTCTCCCAAGATGATATATAAAGCAATGTATATGAAAAAGAAATAAATTTACTGCAAGGAGGGAAAAAAACATATTGCTTCTAAGCAAGCAACTTCCTCAGCATTTTGGGACATAAGATTGCTGGGAACTTCTATAATCCTATGAGCAGAAGCTAAGGGAGCTTGGGAGTGATAAAGCCAAAGGCTGGCTTGGAGGATGCAGAATAGAAACCACTCAAACAAACACTCCAGGATCTATGAAAAAAATATCCACTAAGATCCAGCAAGGCAGGCCCTCCAGGTGGTTTGGATGCTAAGCCAGGCTCTGCAGGGACTAGACTGTATCTAGCAGCAGCTTGGGTCTTTCTCCAGGAAGTCAAAATAGAACAGAGATAATACTCCAAAGAAATTCCTAAAGCAAAGCTCCCAAACACTCTTCATTTGTTTCTTTTCCCACAGATGATGCTTTTCTACTTGTCACATGTGGTTCAACACAAGGTAAAAACTTAGCATTGCTATCACCCAGCTGACTTCCAGACTTTCGATGAATATTATAGCTCATCCTGTTCTGTCTCCACATAGGCAAGTAGTAGATTACTTGCCTTTCCCTTCTCACACACAAGTACCCTCATTCTGTTTTCTTTTTTCCCAATATATTTTATGTTGTTTTGTCTTTCCCTATTAGAATATAAGCCCCTTGAGAACAGAATGAGTGAATAGTATGGGCAGGCCTTTGTCTGTTCTCACAAGATTTGAGGATCAGGCTACAGTTTCTTGTTTTTATATGACAGTGCTGTGCATACAGAAAACACTTAGAAGACTTATTATCTATCTTTCAATTATCTGCATGAAGAAGCTTTTACATCACCAGAGTCATACAGGGCACCCCTAATCCAATGAAAAAGAGTGTAAGGAGAGAAAAGAAGATGGAGTTGGAGGACACAGTTTTCAACTCCTCATTTTACCTCTTATTACATATCCAAAAAGTTGTCAAATATTGTTTGTACCTCTACATTTCTTATATATGTCTTGTCTCCACTCATATAGCCACTATTTTTGTTCAAGTCCTTTATACTTTATCCCTAGAATCCTGCAAAAGCAACTGCATCAAGTTTCTCTAATAAATTTTCCGCATAGCTGATAAAGTGATTTTCTTAAAGGATAGGTTCAACTATGTTATCCTTCCCTGCTTTGGTATTGTCCAGAACATCCCTATTGACTATTACAACAAATGTTATTACATCTTTATATCATCTTTCTTTTCAGTTTCCATTTTTGTATAAGCTTTATGATGTATATAATTATTAGTAAAGTAGTACATGTATATAACTTAAAAATAAGTAGCAAATATTTTTGATAAATGGTTTAAAATTTCAACCTGATAAGAATTTATGATGAAAAATGTTGAACCCACTACTCTAGATTTCACTCATCCGAATAAGCTACTAGCTTATACTAGTAAAGATATAAAGTTTTGGTAAAATAGGGATAATATCATTTATCTCAAGGATTGTTGTGAGGAACAGTCAGTCAACAAATATTCAGTAAGGTATTTTGATTCAGCTACAAGCAATGTAATAAGTATATACATATATATATATATATATATATATAATGTAATAAGTAATAAGGATACACAGAAAGGAGAAATATGGTCCTTAATCAAAACAAGCTTACATTCTAATGGGGAAGTCAATATGCCAACAGTCAAGGTATACAAGATGTATGTATACAGAAAGGATTAGTACCAAAAGGACAAGGAAAAGGTTTCCTGAAAGAAAGTAGGATATAACCTGAGTCTGAAAAGAAGCCTCGGAGGCTAGGAGTTGGAGATGAAGAAGGAAACCATTCCAGGCATGGAGAACAGACAGTAAAAAGGAATGGAGTAGAGAAATAGAATGTTGTATGAAAAGAAATATCAAATGTGCCAGGGCTCATGGACTGTATAGAGGAAAATAGAATATAAGAAGATTGGAAAAGTAGGACAAGGCCAGACTATTAAGGGTTTAACATCCCCTACTTCTTCATGGAGCAATATACAGTATACTGTATTATATCAGTATTGTAATAAGTGGAAATGCAATTCTTGCCCTGGAGAATAAATTCTATTTAAATTGGCATCATTAAAAAAAGAAAAGAAATATAAATGATGTTCTAATGCAGCCATTTTCAAATTGTGGTATGGGGTCCCCTGAAGGGTTAAAACTATTTTCATAATAATGCTAGTTTTAATATGTTATATGGTAAATTGAGATATGACCCACATAAATGAAAGTTCATGGCAGGGAGGCCTTCAATAATTTTTAGGACTTTAAAGGAGTACTGAGACTAAAAAGTTTGAGAACTACTACATTTGTCTATATATTCAGGAGTTGAAGGGCTGATTATATAGAGAGTCAATATTGGAAGTTAATGACAGTTTCCCATACTCAATGCTAATAGAATACCTAATAACTCATAAGACAGTTGCTTGTGAATTTCGTTACTAAAACAAAACAACAGAACATGAAAAAAGGAAGTTCCTTTATTTACCTTTATCCTTCCTAACTCGAACTGGAAAACATTAGGACTTGTAGCTTGTGCAAAAACTGCAGGAAATAATTTTGTACTTGGCTCAACCTAAAAATAATAAGTATACGTAAGAACTAAAAAATAGCAAGAAATTCTATAAGATATTTTTGGAATTATTAAGGAATAAATCATAGCAAATAACTGCAGAATTTTTCTTCATACTTTAAATATCTTTCAAAAATAGCTGTAGAATACATTTTTTATTTATTTTGGGCTTGTTTCCTCATCTTTTATAGCACCTTTTCTTTCAAAGCCTAGAGACACAATTTTTATTAAAATTTCAATTAATGGGCAGAATTAATACATTTAAAAAAAAACTATTCAAATCTGTTTTATAAAGACAATTACACCAACATCAACATCTTTAAAAATGAGTATTTTTCTTAATGGAAAAAGCATGCCATAAAAACCCTAAAAGTGTGATGTCAGCAAGGAAATTTGTACCTGGTAATATGTGCTCAGTTCCTTGCCATTTGCAGTAAAGGTAAGCAACCCACTGGCAGCATCCACTACACAGCCGATCTCCAATCCATTATTGTTGCGTCCTTGCCCAGGGCTCATGCTCTCACCCGCACACACCATATAGCAGTTGCTGCGTTTGATGCTGAATTTCAAAAGACATTTAATCTATGTACATCCACAGATACAGCAAACATGTACATTTTGCACACTAAACCTAAATTATACTGCGCAAGCAACAAGCGCATGCTGTAATGGGATAGGTGCATAATGGACCTGATTCTGTGGTTCTGAGCAAAACTTGTTGACTTCAGTGGGAATTCTGAATCAGGTCTTACACTCTTCTAAGTTTCATACCTAATAAGGACAGGTCAACAAGTTTGAAAAGTAAGAATTGACCTGCACCTTCCCTCAAAAAACTCAAACCAAACTACTTTTTTTTTTCCGAGATTCAAAAAAGTTTAACTATACATAAATAGCAATTATAATAACTTTTATTTTTATGCCCTTTCCTCCTTGTTCTGAGTCAAGAAATATTTCTTTCCACACTCTATCAAAGACTGCTTTATTATGTTGGTCGGTGAGTCATTAAATGTTAAAGACTGACAAAATTTGGCTACATATCAAAATCCCTCTATAGTCAACTCCCAGTCACCTCTAATATGGGATGTGCTTTGCAAAGATATAAAAAAAAATCCAGTGACAACAATGAAAAAACTGATTTTAGCCATTAGTTTTAACATTTTGCCCCACCATTAGCCAGAGATGGTAATAAGCAGTAAAGCTGACTTCTTTTCCTTCTGCCATACTCCAGTAAAAGTAAAACAAAATAGCCAAAAGTCAGGCACCAGGAGGAAAAGAAGTTAAAATGAAGTGCTTGGAAAATCAACAAACTAGATAATAGGCCTCTGAATAATCAAGAGTTGACTATCTCTCTGTGTGCCATCTACATATGTCTCCCCAATAACTTTTTCTCCATTTCCAACCCCCCTCCTCCCCTCCACACACATCAAAATCATCTCTCCCACTCAGCAGGCCTATCCTTACAATAGTTGTTTTTTATTATAGGAAACTCTTAAATGGTTGCCATCTCTGAGGGCCAAAGGTTTCCCCTGAGAAATCTACTAAAAGTTTGCTGCTCCTGCTCCCATACTAAAGCAAGGCATTCCTTCAGACTTGTACTAATTCCACAACTTTTCAAGCTCTTTTATATGAAGACAGGGGATTAAGTTTCCCATTAATTGAAAATGACATAGGGAGGTACAGGAAAGAAGCAACATTATGGAGAGCTCTTTCCAAGAAAACCTGCCCCAGCAGACCAGAGAGGATGGATGGGCACAGAAGTGGATGGGAATGGTTAGATCTTCTCTTGTTTAATTCTGCAAGGAAGATAAAGACTTCTTCACTTTTTTGAAGGTTTGGTTTGAGTTTGATTCATTTTTACAAATGGAAAAAAAAGATGGCACAGAAAGATTAAGTGACTTACCCAAAGCCACACAGCGAGTCAATGGCAAAGCTGAGAAAAGAACCCACTACTCCTCAGTCTCCATTCAAATTCTAGCCACCTATTCTAAACTTTTATCCCACGTTTTCTCTACATTCTTTTCCCCACCACGACTGACCACTTCCCAAGATGCATGTCAAACTAACCCTAAATATTTAATAATCACTCATTACAAATACCTAAAATCATGAATTTAGAATTTTTTGTTCCCTCCCAGCCCACTGTCAATCAAGTACAAAGTTACTTGACAATATGATTATTACCCACAATAAATAAGTATTCTCTAAATTAACAATTTTATTTTGTTTAGATTCAAAATCTTGATTTGTGGGATAGGGTACACCAAAGGGGACACTGACATGAAGCGCCAGAGTATATCATTTCTATTCAATGACTATTACCTTGGACATTAGATTCAAAAAATAACTTTACAGGTTCACCAACACATGCAAAATTTACATTAAATTTATTCAATTAATGAAAAAAAGCAAAAGAAACCAACCTTTCATGTACTTTTCCTTTTTCATCTCCCAGAGTAACTGTTACTGTTCGAACTCTGTCCAAATCAAAGACTGTGTCATACTGATGGAAATCTGATGTAATCCAGCCTACCCAAACATTAGCAGGTTCTTGCCCAGGAAAAATTCGCACTGAATAATAGTACTGTAAAAATATCAAGCATAAATTATCAGTAAAATAGTTGGTTTACAAAATGACATTTTAGTCTCGACTTTTCATATGCCTAAAAATATATATTTCTTCTGTTAAAGATTGCCTAAATTTATGAAGGTACTTTAGTAACAGTAATAATTTTTACAAAATAGTATAAATATGCTTAATCAGAAATAAAGAAAAGACTCATAATTATTCCAGTTGAGATATTTTTTTTTCAAAAAGTATATATAAGAATCTGTATCAGACACAGGGATATTACAACTGATACTATTTTTCCCTTCTGGGGTTTAGAACAGGAAAGTGAAAGCAAATACACTGGCAGAAAGGAAAAATGGTCCTTGCCTAAATATGGAAAACTAATATTTCATTCCCATTTTTCTGCCACTTTGTCAAATGCTTATTCTTCCTCTTTTGCTGGCTCCTTCTCCTCTTTAATTCAATTGATATAAAAAAATTACATTAAGTTTCTACTACATGCATGTATTGGAAAAACAAGGACCAAAATACCTTTTAAATGTGAATGTCTTCTGGTCATGTCTTTTGATTCATGTGTAAATTGGATTTAAGTGAGGCAGAGTTAAATGAAGTCATCAGCCTCTCTCTTCTAAAGCTATTACTCTTCAGTGGCTGGATTAAGTCAAGAAGACTGATGATGACTCAAGATGCAGTGAATGTCCTTGGTATCTTTGATGTTTAACCAAGCTCTTAGCATTACACAATATGTGCTTCACCTGACTTCATGGCCAATGAAGCAAATTATTTTCATCCACCCATTCCACAAGGGGAAGTCTTTACATGCTTGGAGCAGACACCCTCATAACTCACCATAGAGTCTGAGTCTAGTACCTTTAGTGTGAAGGTTGACAAGATCTTTACAAGGCTACTTTCCACTTTTGATGTCCACCTGATCCACCTAACTCACCTGTGTCTCCAAGAAGCTATAGCATGCACAGTGGCCATGCCCTGATAAACCGTTTTGGCAGACAGGCTAAACCAGGTTGAGGATAACCAAAAAGAACATCTTTTAAATTTTTTTCATTTTGCCCTCAATTTTTCCTTCTTGTTTCTCTCCTCCTTCCATGGTAAAAATGTTCATATCTATGCAGATGACTCTCAAAATTTTTTTTCCAGTCTCTAATTTTGTCCCAGAAACCATATTTCCAGCTCTTTGCTCAACATCTTTCTAAAAATTCAAATGCAACATGCCCCAAACTTAACTTCATTATCTTTGCCCTAAAGACTGTCCATCCCTGGAATTTGTCTATTTTTATTGATAGTCTTACTGATTCAGGCTCATTGCTTAGAAGTTATCTTTCTCTTCTTCCTCTGCCATACTTTATATATCTAATCAATTGCCATATCCTGTTGTTTCTTCCTGGTTAATCTCTCTCATATTTAATCCTTCCTCTTTATTTCCATAGCAAACTACCTAATTCAGACCCAGATGACAAAAAGCCATGATGAAGAATCCTAGAGATTATATGTACTTCTGAAAATCAAGGAGTATTGTATAATTTTGCAAATTAATTATATGATAAAAACTGAATAGACAGTCACATTTTCTCCTTAAAATCTTTTTACAAATAAAAATCTCACTATATGTATTTTCTTTCTCTCCTTAATAAGACAGACCCATATGCTATTAAAAAATGATGCTAAAAACATTATTCTTAAAATAGAGAAAAAAATGAGCAATGATTTTTGAAAATAAATTACTGGAGTTTTGGGAAGCAAAATGTGTCATTGTAAAATGTGCAACACAGTACTAACAAAAGTAAATTTAAGAGAAAAAAAAGACAAAAGACAGCAACTTCATACCGTAGAAGTCTGCATCAAGTAATCATAATCATCTCTATCATCTGCAAGAACATCTTCAGTGAGTCTTGCAGAATGGCTTGTACTATAATCTGGTTTTGTTCTTCTAAGCATAAACCTGAAAAGTGTTAAAGGATTGAGGAATGAACATAGCACACAGCACGGCCTTGTACAAGGAAAACATACAATGTTTTTATATGACCTACAATGTTCATATATGACCTACAAAATATTATACCCTTGTCCACTGTTTGTCTTTGCCACTAGAATTCTAGGTGGAATATCATCATCATATTGCCTTTTTTTTTTTTTTTTTTTTTTGGCTGAGGCACAGGGTCACACAGCTAGGGAATGTTAAGTGTCTGAGACCAGATTTGAACTCAGGTCTTCCTGACTTCAGGGCTGGTGCTCTATCCATTGCAACCACCTAGCTGCCCCATCATCATATTGTCTTAAAAGACTTCTGATATAAAATAAGCTACAGCTAAACTGGAAAAATAAAAATTATTTAAATGGATGCACTTTAGGTTTCAATCAAGACTACTGGTATTCATTCTTGTTGAGGAAAAAAACATCCCTCTGATACAAATTAAAGACCATGTGACTTTGGAAAGATCAGCTCAACTCTCTGAACCTCTAAGTTTATTTATTTTTAAATTGATAATAATAAAAATTTCACAATTATAATAATTCTCAATAATTTTCAATTAATAGCTTTTGGGCATATGTTAAGGAAAATGCTTTACAACTTTAAAATTCTACACAAAAATGATTTATCAGTAGATTCAAATGATATATGTAAATGCTTTACAAACCTTAAAGTGCTATGCAAGATATAAGCTATTACACTGAAAAAACCCTTACCTTTTTCTGCAACCTCCCCTCCCTTACAAAGACTGACTACAGAGCTAAAATCACACTTTAAGTGTTAATGACCTTTGTTTCAGACGAGAAGGTTTCTCCTGAGCATAATCTTTGTGGTTATTGAACTCTGGTTTAGTGGCTTCTTTTTCTTTTTCTACCCTGTCAGGCACCAAATGACCATGAGCTGTCTTCATTAGAACTTCAAAATCAGAATCCGCATCATAATCCTCCAAGTCATTCTTTGGGCCAAAAAGGCTGTTGCCTGGTAGCCCTCCAGCAGCAGTTTTGGAGAACACTTCTGCACACTCAATAGGCATGCTCAGGCGGTAAAACATGATATCTGTGCTGCTGTTCTGGGAACTGAAAGATTTCTGAGTAACTTTTAAACATGGAGAGCTGTCTATTGTGCCGTCTATCCTGGTCACCTAATAAGTGAAAACAACAATAATTTAAATCACTAACAAACATCATTTCTTTCTTTTCTAAAGATTAAAATGTACGTTTGCATTTTCCAGTCCTCAAAAGTTACTTAAACTTTAAATTATGTTTCTAAAGAATACTGAATAGAGAACACAGATCTTACTGGCCACTAGAGGGCAGACTAAAACAAGCTGAATTCATACTTTAGGCCTTACCTTTGCCTAGTCCCACTGCCTTAGATGCCTTAGATTCTCCCTTCCCTTAACTTCATTGCTAATTTCCCCTTGTATTTTTCTTTTTCTCAATGCTGAGCACATACACTAATACTCAGGAAAAGGAGCCCAGAGAGCTTATTCAGTCTGTAGCACTAAAAGCAGCATACCCCCAACTTTCCCAACAGTTTTGGTACTGGGTCATTCTAGCTCCCCAGTTTCAGAGTCAATATGCCTACTCATGCTTCATAGAAGAACAGGATGTTACCAACTACAAACTTTCAAGTAAAATGGAAAATCATCAGGCCATAAAATATGCACTGACCCATAAGGCTCAAAGATGAAAGTCTATTGGGTATAGGAGTATAATTGATTAAAAGCAACACAGGCTGTTTTCCAAAGTAAAACCTATATTGTATTTATTTTTTTAATTTTCTTTCTCACTCATCCATCATAAAAAACTCTTGTTTCCAAAAAAATTCTCAATAAACATCTGAGAAATTCAACATAGAAAACAGACCTCAATGTGTTCATGGTTTGATGGGACTTGAAGAAACTGAGGAAGTCTTTTGCTCAGCCACATTGTAATGTCTCTGTTTGTATTAACAGCAAATGGCTCATAGCCCTCTTGTAACCCACAGATGGTGAAAAATTTCAAGGTACTGACATCCTTCCCAAAGTTCATCCGTCCCACTTGAGCCACACCTAGGCTGCATACTGGTATGAAACCTGTTGAGGGAAAAAGGATAGGAGGAGAAAAGAAAAAAGAAGGAAACTTAAATGATAACTTAAGTATATATTTGAAAGGAATAACAAGTTGTACATAATAGATTTGTAATTGCATGTAAAATCATCTTTTTGATTATATTATGTTATAGAAATACTTGTTTTATTCCATAAATTAAAAAACATAAATATTTTGTGAAGTGGAAACTTAGTATGTTAGTCTACCCCTCATCCATGCATACAAATACACATACACACACACACACATACACACACAAAGATCTCTCAGGAATTGGATATAACAGGAAAGCATTGCAAGAAGAATATATATAGAAGAATAAATTCAATACCATCACAACCAATCTGTTTCTTCATAACTAAAGAATATTCTTTTGAGAGCAAATCTTTTGGAAACATCAATTTCAAAATTTTAAATTTGCAATGGAATAATAAAATAATTCATTGCCAACAGAGACTAGTGAGTTATCATCTAATTCTTTTAAGTAGAGAGTCCAATATTTGAATATAAAAAGAAACTAAATTTAAGAAAGTGACCTTTTGGAAAGTTGGCAAAGAAGGCTAACACTAAGAGCTATAAACCAAACAAGTATAAGACAGTGAGCTCCAATAAGACAGTTTCTGCAGGGAGGTCAAAGACTTGAAGAATATACATCAAACTAAAGAAGTGATTCATCTAAATTGTAATTCTGAGCAAAATTGGATCACTAGTATAGAGTTAAAAGACTGTGTAGAAAAACATCCAGTATCGAGTTCTGGGGACAGAGCCAAGATGGCAGTGTAAAGCCAGGAAGCTGCTCGAGTTTTCCTCATTTCCCTCAAAAATTACACAAAATCAAGCCTCAGAATAAAATTTCATGGAGTAAAAACACTATCCAGCTCAAGTTAGATGAGAAGGACTTCAAGAAAGATCAATTTCATTGGGGTTAAAGGGTATTCAGCCCAACTCAAATGGTGTTCAGTGGAAAGATCTTAATCATAGCAGATCAGCACCTGAGACCCTTTATTCTAGCTCAGTAGTAAAGAAGACTAGTAGAGCAGCATCCAGTCCCTTAGCAGAAGGTAAATTGCCAGCCCAGGAAACCAGGCTGTTGCCTAAAGCAGTTAGGGCCACAACTGCTTGAAGCAAGATATAAAACACAAAGGACCCATGTATTCAAAGTCAAGGCTCAGAGCTGTACAAGAAGCTTGGGACAGCACCCCCTATATCCCAGGAGCAGAACTCAACCTTAAAAAGTCACAATATAGGGAAAAAAGAAAAAAAAAAGAAAATGAGCAAGAAAGAGAAAAGCACCTTATCCAATGAAAACTACTATGTTTACAGGGAAGAGCAAAACACCAACTCAGCAAAGGACAAAATGTCCACAGAGGAAATCTCAAAGAGTGATATGAATTGGTCTCAAATCCAAAATGGTCATTGGAAGTGCTCAAAAAAATTTTAAAGACAAATAAGAGAGGTAGAAAAAAACTGAGAAAAGAAACAAGGTATGCAAAAGAGTCAACAGTGGGGAACAGGAAAACAATTCCTTAAAAAAATACAACTGGACAAAGAAAATTACCTTGAAAAGAAGAATTAATCAAATGGGAAAAGAAATACAAAAGCTAACTGAAGAAAATCATACATTAAAAACAGGGTAAAATGGAAGCTAATGACTTTTTGAGCCATCAAGAATCAGTAAAACAAACTAAAAAGAATTTTAAAATGGAAGAAAATGTAAAATACCTCCCTGGAAAAACAGCAGACCTGGAAAATAGAACCAGGAGAAACAATTTACAATTAAAAATAATTTTAAAATTATTGATCTACCTGAAGGCTATGATCAAAAAAGGAGCCTGGATGGCACTAAAGAAAACTGCTCTGATATAGTAGAACCAGAGAGCAAAATAGTCATTAAAAAGTTCTAGAGAGAAATCCAACAAGGAAAATCCCAAGAAACATCGATGCAAAACTCAAGAGCTATAATCTCAAGATAAAAATACTATAAGCTGCCAGAAAACAGGGAAACAAACAAACAATTCAAGTTTCAAGGAGCAATAGTCAGGATTACCCAGATCTGGCAGCATCTACAATAAAGGATCAGAGGGCCTAGAATACCTTATTCCAGAAAGCAAAAGACTTAGGGTTACAAGCAAGAATTAACTATCTAGTGAGACTCAGCATCATCATTAAGGGAAGGAGATGGATGTTCAATGAAATAAGAAAGTTTCAATCATATCTTTTGAAAAACCAGAATTAGGCAGAAAATTTGATCTTCAAATAAAGGACTGAAAAGAAGCATAAAAAGGTAAGTGAGGGGGTGGAATGTATATATATATAATGCATATATATGTATATATATATATGCATATATATATATATGCATATATATATATATATATACACTACTTAAAGGTTAAATTGTTTATATCCCAAAATGGGAAAATGATAGCTCTTGAGAGCTATATCTGTTATTAAGGCAGTTAGAGGAGTATACATGGACAGAGGGTATGCGTATGAATTGAATATGATATGCTGATATCAAAGAAAAAGACATTAAGAGGTAGAAAAAAGGATTATACTGAAAGTAGAGGAAAGGAGAGAGAAAATAGGACAAATTAGATTACATAAAGAATGAAAGACCTAATACAGTAAAGAGAAAGAAGGGAGGAGTGGAGCATTGTCTGAAGCTTAATCTCATCAGTTTTGGCTCAAAGAGTATAATAACATTCACTCAATTGAGTATAAAATTGATCTTACCCTGTAAAGAAGTGTGTGATCAAAATGATATTACTATGTTAGAGTTGAGTTACAGTGTCTCCGACTGTGACTGATCAAACCAATACAAGCTCAAGAATGCTCTGCCACAGGTTGGACACAAATAGTTTCTGTACATATTTGGGGTAGACTTTCCAACTTTGCACATCTCATGTTTCTTCTAAGATAATCCAATTCTTTTTAGCTCACAGAGCACAGCACCTTCTCTGATGAGGGCACACATACTGGGCAGTCCTGTGCCATGTCTCCCATGTCATAAAATCAGTTGTAAAGTTCTTAAGTGAGACCTTGAAAGTGTCCTTGTACTACTTTTTCTGACCACCTTGTAAGCATTGCCATGTGTAATGTGAACACTATGACAATACAATTATATAGATTCAGAATGGATAACTAAACTCAATGAATAGCTATTAATGGCTAAATGTCACTGTTACAGGATGTCCCCAGTAGACAAAGTATCTATGTTTGGCTCTGTGCTGCTATAAATTTTTATCAATGACAATGTTGGAGACAAAGATGACATATTTATCATATTTACAAATGATACAAAACTAGAAGGAATAGCTAACACATTGGATGACCCCATTCAGTTTATAAAAGTATTAGGATCACAAAAGAAGAGCATAGTTTAGAGCACTGAGTTGATTCTAACAAATATTAAATAAGGATAAATATAACATCTTCCACTTGTGTACAAAATACCAATTCCAGAAATGCATTAAGAGGAAGGCAGAGAGAGTAGCTCTGAAAATGATCTGGGGACATTTAGTGGACTGAAACTTGTTCCAAGAGTCATGAATGCAGCTGAAGCATGCATTGTGGAATGCTTAGAGCTTGGTGAGACATCAAAGATGCTAAAATCATCTATTAAATCCTGAGTCATCACCAGTCATCTGAATTTTGTATTTCCACTGGACTTCCAAGATGCTAGAAGAGAGTGAGGTTGACAACATTGTGCAACTCTCCCTCACTTAAATCCAACTCAAGCACAAGTCAAGACATTTACTCCATGATGTTATTGGTCCTCTTTGAAAACAAAGGACAAACAACAATGAATCAGCAACATAATGTGGCAACATCAATTACAATAAAATAAACTTAATAAAATCTTGAGCTCTACAAATTATTATAGATAAAACTTTCAAGAACAGAATACTCCTGAAAGGGTAGTCCCTATGTACTCTATTTTCATCAAACTCTTTCTAGAGATCTATATTCAACTTCACTCACTCCATTCTAATCTTTGAATCCACTGTGTTTATAGCAAAGAACCATTTATACTGTCATTAATCCCCAGTACTATTATTATCTGAATTATTATTTTCCCTAAATAAATATTAACTGGCTTTTCCATCTTCCATGAATTAAACATAAATATGAATGCTTTATATGTTGCCTCTTACAAAAAGAATGTGAAGTCTGTAAGCAGGAAATGTCTTGATTTTCTATTTATATCTCCAATACTTATCCCAGTACATAGCATTTCATTGCATTAGAGACTCCCAAGTTTAAATGGACATTTAAAAAGTAGAGAGCCCAGAGGATGGCAAATAGGATAAAAACTATCAGGTTCATGTCTTATGGGATCAGTTCAAGAATCTAATCATATATAGCCTTGAAAAGAGAAGTATCAGAAGAATTGTGATAGTTGTCTTCAAGTATGCAAAGGGCTACCACGTGGAAGAAGAATTTGACTAATTTTATTTTTAAATAAAAAACATTTATTTTCTCTCCTCCCAGCTCTCTGCAATTTAAAAGAGATAAAACTAAACCCCTAAAATACATAATTGAGCAAAACAAATTTTCACATCATGTTTCTATCAAGAGGTGGGTAGCATAGCTCATCATCAGTTCTCATAATTGGTAACTGAGTTGGTTAGAGTTCTTAAATATATCAAAGTTGTTGGCCATTGCAGTTGATAAAATATTCTCCTGATTCTACTCACATCACTCCAAATCAGGTAATGCACATTTTCCCAGGTTTCCCTGAAGTTATTCCTTTCATCATTTATTA
>JAJPUD010018844.1:12092-27756 GCA_023553655.1 Myrmecobius fasciatus | reverse complement strand
CCCCCCCCCCCAACCGGAGGCTCCGTTCTGGGAGGGGCAGCCCGGTGGAGTAACTGAGCGCCCACCGCTGGGTCCGGGCGGACCCGAGGCGAGCCTCTATCAATGTGCAAATGCCATTCGGGCGCTCCCTTCGTGGGCTGGCAGGGGCGGGCTCTGCTCACACCCAGGGTCAGTGCCAGGCCCCTTCCAGCGATGGAGCCATTCAGCAGTTTCCCAATACAGACGGCGCTGAGATGAGGACGGGGATCGCATTCATCCTTGCGGTGATCTGGATGCTCCCAGTATGAGAGATGAAACCCGGCCCCCGGGGCGACAGCCGACGGTCCCACCCTGGCAGTGCCACGCGGCTTCCTCCTCCGGGAGCCCGACGCCCGCTTCTAGGCCAGAAAACTGTGTGCTTCAGTGGCAAAGGGCAGGACAACTTCACTAGAGTCCTTCGCTAATCCTGAGTGTAGCAGCAAGGCAACATCCACAAGTCGGAGCTCGCCACCCCGCGGCCCCTGACCCGCTGCGGCCCAACGTCGTCCCGGTGGCCTTCCGGGCTGAACCATGCCGATCTGTTAGACGCATCTTTGATAAAGCTAGAAGAGAATCCAAGAAAACCTTGCTCCATTTGTCAAGTATTTACATCTGCTGAATTCGTTTTCTTTCCGTTTTTTGATGATCCTGAGGCAAACATTCATAATCACTCTTTAGAATGAAAAGGACGAGGGGGATTAGGGGAGAAGGAAAGCTCGAGGCCAGCCATCGAGGCACAGGGGGTCCTCAGAGTGACAGCCGGACCCGCAAGCCCAGGGCAGCCCCCCCACTTTTGCGGCCACGGCGGACACATTTTCATCTTTGATTGTTCCAAGTTAAAGCAAATAAAGGCTTTCCGTGACTGATGCCGTATTAACCCCAAAGGGCCCGAAAGAGATGGCAGCAAAAGTGGGGGAGGTCCTGCGCTTGGGGAGCACGGTGCCCAAACCCCGGCCTCTGCACAGATGAACCCACTGGCTGGGAGGATGCCGGGCAGCACCGAGCCACGGGAAGCCTTCCTGGTGGCAGAGGGCATCCGGGACAATCCCGAGCGCCCGCTACGACTTCTCCTCCACTTCCACATACGCAGACGCGTCCTTGCTGACCAGAGTGACCGGCCAGAGAACTAATCGAGGGGTGAGGAGCCCCCTGAAGATGCCATCCCTTCCCCCGCCCCTTACTCTTGAACACGAACCGTCCAAGATTTCTGTGCAAAATTGCTCCCGTTGGTTTCACTCTTCGGGGCCTTCAAGGCCCCGTTCTCAAGAGCTCAGATTCTGAAAGACATTTTTAAATACATTTTTTAAAAATGATTTCTAGAAGTGACCACTCCTCCCTTAAGGGGAAAAATCCCCTACAAACACAGTGCAGATTTCCGCTACTTCCTCTCGCACAAAACCTGGATTGCTAACGTAGCTGTTTCCCATCTGGCCGACAACACGCAGTCTCTTTCCCAGAAACCCGCCTGCTCATCCTCAACGTTCCACCTCTCAAGGGCCCTTTAAAAAACCCGATTCCCAGGGGCCAAAGCTCCTTTCTTCCCATTTGGAAATCCACTTTCTTCCGCAAGGGCCTGAAGTTGGGCGGTGACGTCGGAACTTGGGGGGGGGGGGCCTTTCTGTCACGTTCCAGGGCGGGAAGCTGCCTCGCCTTGGTCCCACCCTTCCGGCCAGGTGGCGGTTAATCCACAGGGCACCTGCGCGCGCTGAGGTAGTTGCTGCTCCAGGGAGGAGAATTTCCCGTGTGTTCTGGGGGCAGCAATGGCGTCCCCTCGCTTAGCACAGACAGGAGCGCTTCCTCGGCTGCCTGAGCCCTGGAGGGTGGCTGCTACATTAGGCAAGTGGGACCTTCCGTGCCTCCGAGGCTTCCGCTTCTGCCAGGAGACTCGCTCCGGGCCTCTGATCCTTCTTCTACCCAGAGGCTGGTCGCAGACCCCGCCCCCGCCCCGCCCCTTGACCTATGTTCTTCCTGGCTGTGTGCAGACATGGCCGGCAAAGGTGAGAGAAACCGGAAGCTACCCCGGCGAATGCGCTCTGAGCGGACCTCGGGAGCTTCCGGTCCCCCGGCCCAGGCCAGCGGGTCCGCAGGTTCAAGGCCCGCTAGGGGGCAAATCAGGGATGAGCGTGAATGGATCCGGAGCAGAGCTTCCTCAGGGCCCTGCTTGGGAGGGGGCTTCAAACCTTGTGCTGGCGATCACGCTGGTTCTAGTAACGCTAACGCTGGGATTGTCCTCGGAGTTCCTGGCTACGTACGCGTGCGGGCGCTCACACGCGTGTGTAAACGTCGGTGCACACACATGTACACATATATATATATAATCTTTATATATCTCTATATCTAACTGGGGGGAGGTGAGGAGAAATCAGCTACGAGGGTCAGCTTCTTCTACACTGCACGGACTTACAGGTGACCTCTACCTGGCTTCCGGCTGAGGAGGGTAAAGAAGAAGAAGACATCACCTGACACCACGGGAAAGGGGCGGGCCGGGCCGGGCCGGGCCCAGACTAATAAATAGGGGCCGCCGTTCTGGCAGCTGGGGGCCCGAGGGGCCGGAGGGATGCTCGCCTCAGGGCCCACGGCCCCCCTCATTCAGGGAAGCTTCCGTCGGAGCAGAAGGGGATTCTGCAGCCAAGTTCTAGAAAAGTTCCAGCCCCATCCTGGAAATCCGGGGAAAGCCCACAAGGATGCAGTCTGTGTGCACCCGCCACTCCGGCCTGGTCCTGCGGGGGAGGGGCGCACCCCCCGGGGCGGGGCGGTCCGGGAGCGGGGCGTAGCCGCGGGGAGACGAGGGATCCGCTAGATGATCACACCCGAGTGTCCAAAAATAACAGGAGGCGACCGAACAATTCGATTTCCAAACACGAAAAGGGAGTGAGAGCAGCTGCCGGTCCGTCCTAAGAAGGGGGTGTGCGTGCATGCGAGTGTGTGGCCGTGGGGGTGAGCAGTGGTGAGCGTGAGTGGGCGGGGCGCACAGTGGGTGCGTGTGGGCGGCGGTGGGGGGAGGGCGCACGGTGGCAGGGGCGCCGCGAGACGGGCAGGGCTTTCGGGGCGTCCGCCGAGTCAGGGCGTGCAGTTGAGGGAAAACTGGTCCTGCTCGATGGGCTTCTCCACCCAGGCTCCGAGGCCCGCTTTGAGGAAGGCCTTGAAGAGCGACTCTTTGGCAGACTGGTACTCCATGGCGCCCTGCTTGCACTCGTGGTACAGGTGCGGCTTGCTGATCTTGGTGCGCATGTTAGAGGAGAGCTAGGAGGGAAACGGGGAGCTGGTCACGGCCGAGGCTGGAAAGAGGGGAGTCCCCAAGAGCCCCCTGTAGGGGCCAGCCCACCCCTTAAAAGGGATTTCCTTCCTTAGCCGAGAGCGCTTTTTGTCAGAACCAAACCATCAGAACTGAGCGTGAGCAGGACCCGTACACCTCCCGGGATCGATCAAAGCCCAGGGAGTCTGCCAAAAGGAAGGAGCCCCCGAGAAGAAATTCTGAGGGACAGACGGAGCTGGGGCCAGCACGGCCGAGAAGAGAGATGTCGGGCCAAGCTGACCGGCGAAAGGCCGCTCATTCATCACCTTTTCCCCATTTTGCCCAAAGGCAAGAGGGCCCTTCCTGATTGGAGGCTCACGGCAGCTGAGACTGATCTCGGAATGAAAGCCAATGGGAGGAACCAAGATGGGCACCGCGTCTCCCGAGGCAGCTCGGCTTCTGCTGGCTCTCGCCTCCCTTAATCTAGGAGGAGACTCTGCCTTAAGAGAGCGTCCAGCAGCCTGGCAGCAATGGGGAGGGACAAAGCAGGGCAGAGGGGGGCAGGAGCCTAGCACCTCGGAGCACGCCCAGGCCTCTGCCCAGAAGGTGCCTACTGGGGGAGAGGACGCAGACCTACTTTGGCATGGATGCGCAGCCAGCGGCTGTAAAGCGCCTGTTTGCAGAGGCGAGATGCACGGCCCATCTCGTCCTTCCCTGTGGTGGCGTTAATGATCTCCAAGTTGGGGTCACCGACCGTCCAGTTGACACTGAAGTTTGGGGCTTTCCCTGGCTGTCGAGCTTCGGCGTTGCTGATTCCTGGAACAGAGGGAGAAAAGGCTTTTGTGAGCGGGGACGGAGACCGGCTAACCTGGGCATCGGGGAGCTCACAGTGGCAAACTGGGCCCCCAACCACACACACTGGGTCGTCCGCAAGCAGTGGGGTCCTCCCATTTCTCTGAGATGCAGCTGGACTAGCCATGCCCCCTCCTCCTGCTGTGACCAGATGCACAGCCCGGGAGCAAAGTCGTGCATGCAAGTTCTGGGGACAAGGCGGGAAGAACACGGGCAGACAGACCGCGGGCATCCTAGAGATGCTCCCTGGTACCAGCACTCAGCAGCAGCTGTGGAGCCCACCCTGACCCTGCTCTCGAGCGGCCTCTGCATCCGCCTTGTTCACCAGGTGCCCCCAGCCAACGGGCCCCTCTGGGTTCTCCTTTCATGACGCCCTTGTGGCCCTTCCAGGCTCAGAGCCACGGGGCCCTCTTGGGACAATAGGCTGCCAGAGTCTACAGGGGAGATGCTGGACAGCCTAGTAGCTACGGGGCACCACAGCACATAGACCTGAGTTCTGATCTGAACTTCTCTGAATCCGCTGCAGCCTCCCCTAGCTGTCCCCTGATGATACCTTGCCACAGGCCTTTAAACAAACCCTATAACCAAAAGTTGGCCCTGTTTCCCTCCTTCTAAAAGAAAAGCGGGACTTTTTCCAAGAAAAAGTGGAACTAGGGAAAGAGGAGGAACCAGGCTGGAAAAGGGCTCAGGACCCAGAAATCAGAGGCCACACTGAGCTGATGAGTCTCACAAAGACTTTGCAGAGATTTGGGATCTGGGAGAGCACTCGACTCCCCCTCTCCGGAATGTCCAGGATTTCCCCCAAGAATACGGAGTCATTTTTAGACTGTATATACAGGAAGACTTTTAATACAATTGATTATAATAACAAAAGCAAGAAAACCCTGTAATTCTATCAGTAGATGCAGAAAATGCTTTTGACAGAATACAACACTCATTTCTATACAAAAAAAAATACTTAAAAGCATGGGTATAAATAGACTTTTCCTTAGAAAGATAAAAAGCATCCCCTTAAAATCAAAAGCAAACATTATCTGTAATGGGGACAAGTTGGAAGCCTTTCCAGTGAGATAAGAAGTGAAACAAGGATGCCCATTATCTTCAATATTATATAGAAATGCTAACAACAGCAATAAGAGAAACAAAGAAATTAGAGGAATAAGAATGGGCAATGAAAGAATAAGACTATCTCTTTTTGCAGATGATATGAATTATACTTGGAAAATCCTAGAGACTCAACTAAAAATTAATTGAAACAATAATTCGAGCAAAGAAGCAGGATATAAACCACCCCCCCATAAATCAACAGCATTTTTAGATAACATTAATAAAGACCTGCAAGAAGAGATAGTAAGAAATATGTCATTTAAAATAGCTGCAGGCAAACCCCAGGAACAGCATGAACATAATTCTAAAATGTTTTCATATAAATATGGTCAGATTTAAATAATTGGAGAAGTATTAATTGCTCACGGGTAGGCCAAGCCAAAATAACAAAAATGACAATTCTATTTAAACTAATCTACTTATTCAGTGCCATCCCTATTAAACTACCAAAATTGTTTTAGTAAGCTAGAAAACTATCAAAATTCATTTTTTATATTGATGAACAAAAAGGTCAATAATCTCAAAGGAATTAATGAAAAAAAATGTAAAAGAAGATGATCTAGCAGTACCAGATCTTAAACTGCATTATAAGGCAATGATTATCAAACATATCTAATACCAGCTAGGAAATAGAAGGATGGATCAGTGAAATAGAGTAGACATACAATATATCAGAATAAATTATTATAGTAATCTTGTGTTGGATAAACATAAAGATCTAAACTTTTGGAATAAGAACTCACTGTTTGATAAAAAAAATAGGTAAATTGGAAAATAATCTGGCAGAAACAGGGTATAGGTTAGCATCTCACACCATATGCTAAGATAAATTCAAAATGGATGCAGCTGGACATAAAGGGAGATAACATTAGTAACTCAGAGGAGCATGGAACCCATTACCTATTAGACTAAAGGACAGAATTTATGAATAACCAAGAGATGGAGAGCATTTCTCACACATCTCTAATTGGCTAATATGACAAAAACGGAAAATGATAAATGCTGGTAAGGATGTTAGAAAATGGGGACACTAATGCACTGTTGGAATTGTGAACTGATCTAATCATTCTCGGGAACTATGCCCAAAGGGCTACAAAACTGCACACACTTTGATCCAGCAATACCACTATTAGGTTTATATCCCAAAGAGATCATCCAAAAGAAAAAGGGAAAAAAAGACATTTATTAAAGTCCTTTATGTGGTGGAAAAATATTGGAAATTGGGAGGATGCCTACCAATTGGGAAATGGCTGGAGGAGATGTAATATATTAAATACTACTGTGAAATAAGACAGATTGCAGAAAAACCTAGAAAGACTTGCATGATTGGATACAACGTGAAGTGAGCAGAACCAGGAAAACATTGGACACGCTATCAGTAACATTGTGTGATGATCAACTATCAATGATTCAGCTCTCTTTTTAGTAACACAATGATCCAAGACAAGTACAAAGGACTCATGAAGGAAAATACTATACACAAATTCTGAATGCAGACTGGAGCATACTTGTTTCACCTACTTTATTCTTTTTGTGGTTTTTATTCTCTTGATCTGTAACTTTCAAACGATGACTAATATTTTTATATTTTAGCACATGCATTATCTATAGTAAATTGCCTACATTTGCAGAAGAAATTCTGAGTAATGTGATTCTTTATGAAGAAAAAGCTTTCCATCTCCAGAGAAAGAAGTAATATATGGCAGTAAGTATGCTTTGTAGGGCTCCCCATATATATCGATACCAAATGTTGGCCTGCTCTAGTGCAAGATTGGGAAGGAGAGAGGGAGACAACTCAGAATTCAAAAGGTAACAAAAAACTGAAGAAATATAAGATATAAAAAGTCTACACCTCAGTCTGCTACCTAGAGCCTCTGAAAGGAGAAACACTTAATTCTCAGGTCACTGAAGTACTGAATGCTTGTTCACTACAGTTTTGGACTGAATCTTATTAAATTCATCTCGGTGCTCTGGCTTTTCCAGACCTTTTTGAATCTTGATTCTGCCATGCAGTGCGTGAGTAATCCATGCCAGGCTTGTGTCCACAGAAAACTGGAGAGGTAGCTCAAATCCTTGGTGAAAATGGTCAACCAACGCCTTTTGGAAGCTGACCTGGAACCCTGTGTGACAACATTTCCCTCCAGCCATTCTGCATCCAATGGGACCACTGTCTAGCCCACAATGCTTTCCTGTGTACCCAGGAAAAGGCTCAGAGACTTTGTCCCATATTCCAGTATAATCTAGATGAACTTGCAGCAATTTTCCCCTAATAAGTGGAAATCTGGCTTGTCCGGTATGAGTCTTCCTTGATCGTACCCACTGGCTCCAGAGGAGATTGCCTCTTTTATTCCATTCTATCGATTCCTCTGTAAATTTCTGATATTAGAGAAAGATTTACATGACCTGATGCTGGGTGAAACCAGCAGAACCAGGAATACGTTGTACACAATACAGCAAGAATGTGCGATGATCGACTATGAGTTCTTCTCAGCGGCTCAGTGATCCGAGGCAATCCCAAGAGACTTTGGACAGAAAATGCCCTCTGCATCCAGAAAAAGAACTAAGAGACTGAATGTAAATCAACACATGCTAGGTTCATTTTTTTCTAGGTTTTTAAAAATCTTTCCCATGGTTTTTCCCTTTTGCTCTGATTTTTCTCTCCCAAGATAATTCATAAAACAATGCATATTAAAATATATAAATAAATGAAACCAGAAAACCAGACTTCTTCCAGGAATCAAAGTCAAGCTCACTGACCTATAGTTGGCAAGATGTATTTTCCCTTTATCTGGAGGACTGGGACATTTCCTCCAATCCTCTGGCACCTCAATCATTCTCTTTGAACCTTTAAAGGTCATGGCCAGGACTCAGCAATTGCCTTTGCCAGTCTTTCAGGCAACAAGAATGTTCTTGGTCATAACCTGCTGATGTGAACTCATCAAGGAGGGTGAAGTGGTTTCTGACTATGATCCTGCTCCTTATCCTGGGTCTCAGCACCCAATCGGTCATATTTATTTTTTCTTTTCCCGCACAGGGTTCATTCTCTTTGACAGAGAAAACAGAAGCAACATTTGAATGAAGCAGCTCACCGGCCCTGTATAAACATCCCAGCCTATTTTTTGAAATTCTGTATATTAAAAATAGAAATTATACCAATAATCCTAAAATATGAGACACACAATTATTGTTAAAAAAAAAAAAAGGAGCTCAATAGATTGCCTCCATAGACCTTTGCAACTCAGCAGGGAGGAAGAAATGGGGCTGTTCCTGTGCAGTCATTTTTTTCAGTCATGTCCTACTCTTCATGACCCTATTTGACAGGGATGGGGGGGATTTGGCCATTTCCTTCTCAGCTCATTTTACAGATGAGTAAACTGAGGCAAACCTTGGTCAGGGTCACACAGGTCCAGGTAAACCCAAATGTGACGGTCTCTCTGAGCTATAGAGCTTCATCCTCTAGAAGGGAACAGAGTGAGGAAGGTACTGCACTTCTCTGCTCACTCCAGGCAGAAGACAAGGTTGCAGCAGAGCCAAGAGGCCCCTGCTCCCCAGGACGGAGACACAGATGTGGGCTCCTTTGAGACAGGCCCAAGCACCAGCTGAGCTCCAAGCTCTGCTAAGACGAGGGGGACTGTCCTGAGTCCTGCCCTGTTCACAATAGAAAAGCACCGCCTTCCTTTAAAACCCACTCAAACTTATTAATTGGATGGATATTTATGAGGCAGCTCAGTGATGAGTCCTAGAACATACAAGAAGATCAGAGAGAACAAGGGAGAGAGAGAACCCAGGCTTCCTCCTCCAGGGAGCCTTCCCCGATGCCCCCTGTCCAGTTCCTCCACGACATCCTCAGTCCCCAGCTCTGGAGATGGGGTCCTCGGAGCTCTGACATCCCCCACTGCTCTAACTCCTTCCCACTCTGCACAGCCCTTGGTGCTCAGCTGAGAGATGGGAGAGATGGAAGGAAGGTTGGAGAGGTACTTTGGACATCTGAGAAGCCACTGGCAAGCAGGGGTGTGTGTGTGTGTGTGTGTGAGTGTGTGCTGCCCCTGCTTGATCTTAAGATCCCCTCCCTGTGTTTTCTCAGTGCATACTGTAGGTGATAAATAAATGGTGCAGGAAGTTGGAGTGCTGGGTGGGTGGCTGCCTGTGCCCTGTAGGATGCCTTTCAGATGGCTCATCAGCGTAGGAAGAACCTGGGAGCTGGGGGGCCAGCAAGACTCCACCTCCATTGCTTGGCTGCCGACATGACCCTGGCACTGTCGTGGGCAAACAGCAGATTTGGAGATGTCTGGACTGACAGAAGGTGGTCCCTGTGATTCTGGGCAGGCTGAGGAAGGGGAGCAGGAGGTGGCCGGGGAGAGTTTGCCCCGAGGTCCCCTTCCCATTGCCTGTCTCTGGTCCAGCATGAAGCTCCCACACGATGGGCACTGCCCCAAGAGACAAGCACTAAAACAGGCCCTGCCAATTAGCAGAGGAGCTAATCTTTCTGAGGCTGCAAACTGAAAATGAGGCTAATGAGTTAATTACAGGACCCCCTGAAGAAAGCAGGGATGATGGAGACTCGGTGCATGGGCCATCCCAGAGGTTCTATAACAGCTGGCTGCCTAATGGCACAGGAGAAACCAGCAGCCCTCCGGCTGGACCTCCCTCCCCGGCCCACGTGGCCCAAAGCTCGGGCTTATCTCTCCTCCGCTGCCCTTGTCCATGACACACATCTCTCAACCTCTGGGGCCCGAGGCAGGCCCCCTGAGGGGGTTGGGGGGTCCTAGGGAACAAATGAGATTGCTGCAGGAAGTCTTCCCAGAGGCTCCCTCGGTAAGCCCTGCTGCATGACTCAGTATTACTGACCCTTTTCTGCCTTCATTCCCTGGCTCTGCAGCCGCCTCCATTCCCATAAGGTCACACACGTACCCCCTCGACCGTCCCAGCCCCACACCGAGCACCCGGCGCCCCTCTGGGACGTGTCTCCTCAATATCCAGATTGTTGTCCCAAGAGACGGCAAGTTCCTGGGGAGGAAGGCTGGGGCCTCAGCCAGGGAGTGCTGATCACCATTACTAAGCACCTCCTGCTCCCTGCCCATTATGCTCCCCTAGTCATTTTCTTAAAGATGGGAGGGTGAAAAGGAAGATTATTAGTAGCTGCCTTGGGATGACCATAATTGTCAATCCAGTCAGCCCTGGACTCTCCCATCTCAGAACCTGTCCCTAGTCACCCCTCATAAACCGAGCCACAGGGACCGACTTCCTCTTCCCACTGAATTTATTTTTCAAATGAAAGAAAGTGGCTCATTCCCTGAGAGCAGGCGCTGCTGGAGGCTGCTGGAGACATCGCCCGGCCAGCCCAGAGAGAGCCAGCAGGACCCACTGTAAAAACGGTGGCCCCACCTCGGCCCCCGAAGCTTCCTCCCACTGATGAGGTATACAGCAAATTTCAAAGTACCAGCTGCTGGACAGATGAGGATTCGAGTTATGAGCCAATCAGCTAATTCAGAGGAGACCTCCACAAAATGTCAAGAAGTATCTTTAGATGGAGGCTCCCCCAAACAGACCCTTCAGTGAGGGGACCTTTCTGCAGCCCTTGCATGTGGGCTTTGACTGTTTCTAGGGAGAGGAAGCTCACTCCCGCACGAGGTAGTTGTTAACTGAGTTCTTTCTGACCCAGGAAGAACCTGCTTCCCTGCTCCTTGAATCCCCTCGTCCTAAAATGCTCTTTCTCAGAGCATTGTCCAAACGGCCAAAGAGAACACCTCTGGGCCCCTGATCTTTCTCCAGCTTAAGCACCTTGAGCTCCTTCAAACTTTCTTTAGACAAGACAGTTTGCCAACTCCACACCAGCTTGGACCTATTCTGATGAGCTCATGTCCTCCCCCTAAGAGGACCCATTAAGTCTCATCCCCTTCTAAAAGGATTTTGCTCAAATCCATTTAATTCAGTTCAATAGCTTTTTAAAAAATTATTTACTACACAGTAGGCTCTTTAATAGGCTCTTGAGATACAAAGGTAAAATGGTCCCAGCCCTCAAGGATTTTATATTCTCTGGGGATTAAATTTGGAATCAACTCCAGTTTTGTCTGATTTTAAGTGTTTTCCAGCTAAGCTTCCACAACTTCACAATGTCTTTTTAAGAGTTTAAACTTTTGTTGTTTAACTTTTCCCTCTCAACCTTTCAGAAAACCATCCTTTATATCAAAAAGATTTTTTATGAAAAGAAGAAAAAAGTAGCAAAACCAACTCTCATTGGAAAAAATCAGATATTATATCCAGCTTTCCATAGTTATGGACCCCACCTCTGCAAAGGAGAGGTGGGGGTGGGGTATCTGCAGCTTCTCTTTGAAGCCCATCTTGGTCATTCCATTTCTATAGTTGGGCTGACTGTGTAGGTTGTTTGCCTGGCTCTGCTGACTTTCCTCTGTCTCAGTTCCCAGAACTGTCCCAGTTCTATGTCTCTCTGTATCCAGCATACTTACAATCATGTATCCCATATTCCCCAGACAGTGGGTATCCCCTTTGTTTCCACTTCTCTGCTACCACAAAAAGGACTGCTGAAAATATTTTAGTCTAATGGTTAACATTAATAATAGCTAAAACTTAGGGAGTCCCTATGATGTGCCAATTACTACACTGAGCACTTTACAATTATTACCTCATTTGATCCTGACCACAACCCTCAAGGGTAGGAGTGATTACTATCCCCAGATGAGTTTGAACTTCTTGAAACTGCCCGATGCTCACCTATTCACCTATTTAGGGCTATGTTTAGGTACAAAGAAAGGCAAAAGACAATCCCTATTCTCAAGGAGTTCATAATCTAATGGACAGGATTAGCCATCCCTTCTTAGAGTAATTTATTTCCTAATTCTTTGCTTGTCTTTACTTAACCAGTAAAATTTTCTCTCCTTCTTGACTTGCAAAGATCGACATAAATTTTACTCATAACTCTAATCTACACCTTCCATTTTCAAGCCTATTTTGTCTTTAGACAAAATCATTCCCCAAAGTCGACATCATGATAATATAGGCATGTCAGCACTTTAGAACATGGACCCTTTTGAAAAGAAGATAAATGACTTAAAGGGAGGAAGTATTTTTATTCTTTCAAATCAATCTGCTTTAAATAATGGGCCCTTTAAAATACAGATTACAAGGCTTACAAGGTAACTCACTCCCTAATGAGTAGGTAATGTCTGCTAGCTGAACTAACAAATTCTGCCCTATCCAATTAGTTTGAGTGTCATTAGTTTAAAAAAAAACCATCAAGTAATATGGTGCTGCCATTCCTCCTTTATAAATGAAAATATATGTCATGTTCATCTAGATTTAAATTGGCGTGTTCTAGGCACACAAAACAGGCACATGATCATGCGTGTCTTTTTATATACACATACTGGATAAGCCCCATTTCCCCACTAACTGTTTCCCTTCTGATTCTCAAGTCTGCTCTTGAACTGATGAAGCAATGAGAAGTTCTTTTCACTCACAACTCCCCTGAAAAGGGATTTGAGGCCACATTATTCCTTAGTGATGTTCCTCTCAAACCAGAGAACTGCAAAGCCCCTCACACTGCCTCTCTAGCCAATGCAGACGAGCCCCGCCAGTTCTTCAGTCTCTAGGAAGCTGGTTCATCCAATCATCTTCAAACCCTATTTAACAAGAAAGTAGCTGCAAAATCTATCTTTCTCCTGGGTTTCTCCCTGTCAAAGGAAGAGGGGCAGGGCACAACAGAAAGGCCCCAGGAAGGTTTCACATTTCTCAAATTGTAGATAGCACTAAAGGCTGGTAGCTGAACAAGCACAAAACTCAGCTCTCCTCCCTCAGAAGGCAGACAATCTACAAAGTGATACAGACTCCAAGGACAGCAGTGACGCCTTCCTGTCAACTTCCTCCTAGCATCTTCTTACTTCTCTGCTGCCTTCTTAGAACTCTCAGTGGCTCAAATCAGACAAAACCCACTTTTCTGTCAACATTGAAACAAAGAGTTCTTAAAGTAATCATCCAAATAGTTGTCTGATATATCACATTGTGAGCTTTAATTTTTCAATTTTTAAAAACAGCCCCATGAAAACAAACCTAGGGACTACAATACTCTATCATACCAGCTATTTCTCCTCCCTTCAACAAATTTCCTACAGTTCTCTATTTCTTCCTAAGCATAAATTTTTTGGGGAAAAAATAAGCACAAAAGTGCCTTTCTTGCCCCTTTCAACAACTAAATTGACCATGTTAGAAAGGGACAGTAACAATATGTATGTATATATATATATGTAATGCACCCATATATGTGACGTGCATATACATACACACACATAGAATCTTTTACAAGAACAAAGATGAATTTCTTAGACGAGAAGCCTTTCAAAAAAATTCTAGATCTTATTTTTACCCAAGTTGGAACAATTTTGACAAAAACCCTGATATTCTGAATGCCAGTTATTTCCCAGTAAAGATAATAAATTTGGTACAATGTTACTCATTCAATCATTAAATGTTTAACCACTAGAATGAAATAGTACACCCTCCTTCAAATATAGAAAGTACAGTACAGAGGAAGAAAATGATTTTTCTCTCAGTCATGAAAAATTAATTCACTTAGTTCTTATGCAACCAAATCCTAGAATGTATGTCTTAGACCCAGAGATGGAAATAAGGATTGCAGTTTCAGACTACCACATTTGGTCTGTTTCAATCCCCTGCATTTTGTTTTTTCCTCACTCCAGCTTTGTTTGCAAAATGCTTGTAATTCATTAAACATGCTGCCAAATAAAATTCCATCTGGCTTTTTCCCCCTCTAAAATTAAAGACATGCCAGTAGCCAAGCACAAGAAAACAAAGCAGGGGATGCCCGCAAAGAAGGAAATACATGTGGTTGGTAACCAGGGCTTCAAGATTAAGCTTCAAAAAGGAAATATTATAAACAGTGAGCAATAAAGATTTTTAAAAGGATAAAAATACCTTAACTGTGTCCTTTTAAATAAGGGTGAGCTTAGAAGTTAGGGCCCTTGAATTCAATTGCTCTTGTTCACTTTACCGCTAGCCACTGATATTCTAAAAAACAGTAACAAAGGGCTTTAAAAGCAGCTTTGAGAAAGATGAAGCAACATAGCTATACATCTTAGCTAGAGCTGATGTCCATTTTATCACCCAAACTTAGCTCCATGATTTAACTGGGGCTGAGACAGAAGGGAGGGGAATCTATCAAGCAGCCTGAAAGGGGAAGGCCAACCCATGGGGCGCATGCACGACAAAACCAAGATCACATCCCAGCTCGGGTGGCAGGGGGGCGAGACCCATGGATATTGATTTCGGATCTATATAATTACTATATATAGACTGTATATATACAGTCTAAAAAACTGATGGGAGAAATACTTTTATGGTAAAAACCGAGCTCCAATTTCAAGACAAATAGAGGATCTAGCACAGAGAAATTGGAATTTACCCAAGTTAGCAGAATGTTTCTAAAAAAGAAAAACATTAGGCAAGTGAAAACAACTCCTAGGGGAAGGACCAGCTATCTGGGAGAGCAGCATGGCCAGCTTCCTCACTAGGGGTCGCTCTCACAGAGCCTCTGATGGAAGGACCAGCATCTAGGAGAGCTGCATGTTCTGCTCTCACACTAGGGGTCACTCTCACAAAGTCTCTGATGGAAGGACCAGCATCTGGGAGAGCTGCATGTCCTGGTTCCCTCACTAGGGGTCATCCTCATGTGGTTTCTAATGGAAGGACCAGCTATCTGGGAGAGCTGCATGGTCGCTCTCACAGAGCCTCTGATGGAAGGATCAGCATCTGGGAGAGCTGCATGTTCTAATGGAAGGACCAGCTATCTGGGAGAGCTGCACGGCCGGCTCCCTCACTAGGGGTCGCTCTCACATGGCTTCTAATGAAAGGACCAGAATCTAGGAGAGTTGCATGGCCAGCTCTCACACTAGGGGTCGCTCTCACGGAGTCTCTGATGGAAGGATCAGCATCTGGGAGAGCTGCATGTCCCAGCTCCTTCACTAGGGGTCGCTCTCACAGAGTCTCTGATGGAAGGACCAGCTATCTGGGAGAGCTGCACGGCCGGCTCCCTCACTAGGGGTCGCTCTCACATGGCTTCTAATGGAAGGATCAGCATCTAGGAGAGCTGCATGTCCTGCTCTCACACTAGGGGTCGCTCTCACAGAGCCTCTGATGAAAGGACCAGCTATCTGAGAGAGCTGCATGTCCTGGTTCTCTCACTAGAGGTCGCTTTCATATGGCTTCTAATGGAAGGATCAGCTATCTGAGAGAGCTGCATGCCCCACTCTCACACTAGGGGTCGCTCTCACATGGCTTCTAATGGAAGGACCACATATCTGGGAGAGCTGCGTGTCCCAGCTCCCTCACTAGGGGTCGCTCTCACAGAATCTCTATTGGAAGCACCACATAACTGGGAGAGCTGCATGTCCCAGCTCCCTCACTAGGGGTCGCTCTCAC
>JAJPUD010018843.1:349-19663 GCA_023553655.1 Myrmecobius fasciatus | reverse complement strand
GGAGAGAAAGAGGGAGCCGGGAATAGGCTAGCTGGGCTGGAACAGAGGATAGCTATCTAGGGAGTGGTAGGGGATATTATTGGAAAGGCACAGTTTCCCGAGGCTGTGGGGATGAGACATGTTGCTAAAAGTGTGCCCGAGACCAGTGCCCGAACCAGGTGCCTCTGTTGCCAATGGAGTGTTGGGAGTGGTGAGAGGAGTGGAGAGGGTGCTTTGGCTGCTCTCTGCCCTTACTACCCCCACCCCGAGCAGAGTCAGGGCTACCACCTTTATGTACTCAGGGCTTCCTGCTCAGAGTTCTGGATAGCAAATGTGGCCAGGGCTATTTCTAAACTGGCAAAGGTGCCCTGCAGTCTAGGCATGCTGTGCTTTGCCAGTTATGGGCAAGAGGAGAAACGCCCAGCTGGGTGACTTGGGCCACTGGAATGAAGCTTCCCTTGCCACTCCAGCCCACGGTGTCCTCCCCCTGCTGTGAACTGTTTTTCTCCATCTTTCCTCCCTGCCCATGTATTCTGGATCCTGGAGCCCAGATGAACTACACCTTGTTCCTTCTGCATGCCTTATGCTTTCCCATCTCCAAACATTTACTCTTGCTGTTTCCTCCTTCTTTGGAAACCTTACCTAACTTTCAAGGTCCAGCGTAAATTCTCCTTATTCCACAAAACCTCTCAGGCTCCCCCTTCCTTTTCCCATCCAGCAGAAGAGCTTACCTATTTATCAAACTCCGTGACCATCCGTTCTATACCTCTAGTTTGGCTCCTGTCACACTCTGCTTTATATTTCCATTATTGGCCTTCCTGTCTCATTTCCCCTAATAGATCATCAGCTCTGGGAGAGCAGAAACAATGTATTATTCATCTTTTCTTTCCTGACTGCAACCCAGAAACCTGAACAGAATGAACATTTTTTTTTTTTGAGGGAAGGAAGAACCAACTTCTCTAACACCATTAATCCTTTAAAAAAAAATCTTGGACCAAGATCCAAGGGATTGTAAGGGAGAAGACTTATCTGATTCAACCTCCTTATTTTCCAATAGGGGGAAACTGAGGCACAGAGAAGCAAAAACACACAGAGATATAGAGCTGGAGGGAGTCCACACTACCCATCTCCTTTTACAAGGAGGAAAAGTGGCTAAATGATCTGCCCAGAACCATGAGGTAGGAAATAACAGAGTCTGGATTTGCATCTAAGTCTTATGTTTCCCAATCTATTATTCTATTTGGCAGCACTGGACTATCTCATCCGTTCAGTGGATGATCATATGGCCCCATTCCACAATGTCACACCAATAATAACGAGCAAGGTGACAACTTCTATTTCTATAGTACTTTTAACTTTCTCATAGAGTGATCCCATATGCCTCATCCTATCTGATTCTCAGGAGAAACCTCATGATATAGTGGGTAATATGCATTGGACTTGGATTTAGGGAGTCTGGAGTTCAAATCCTGTTTTAGATACTCCTTGGCTGTGTTTCATGAAGATCAGAGGAGGTCGTAAAGCTTTTTAAAATGTCAGCTGTCATAATTCCACTGAGGCAGCTAGTATTAATTTTCTGCCATGTTGTGCTCTCTCCCCTATGTGAATGTGAGCTCTTTGAGTGGCAGGAGTGTCTTGTTTTTTCTCTTTGTTTTTGTAGCACAGTAATTTTTTTTAAAAGCGAAATCCTTCAAAGGATATGAACAGACAAATTTCAGATGAAGAAATATAGTCATGAAAAATGTCAAAATCATTATTGATTAGAGAAATGCAAATGAAGACAACTCTGAGGTACCAGCTTATATCTCTCAGATTGACTAAGTTAAAAGGAAAAGATATTGATAAATGTTGGAGGTGATGTGGGAAAACTGGGACACTACTGCATTGTTGGTGGAGTTGTGAAATAATCTAATCATTCTAGAGAGCAATTTGTAACTATGCCCAAAGGGCTATAAAACCGGGCATACCCTTTGACCCAGCAGTGCCATAACTGGATCTGTATCCCAAGGAAATCATAAAGGAGGGGAAAGGAGTCACATGTGCAAAAATGTTTGTAGCAGCTCTTTTTGTGGCAGTGAAAAATTGGAAAATGAGTGGCTGCCCATTGATTAAAGAATGGATGAATAAGTTATTGTAAGTGAAAGCAATGCAATATTAGTGTTCTATAAAATGATGAACAAGCTGATTTTAGAAAGGCCTGGGAAGACTTATATGAACTGATGCTGAGCGAAACAAGCAGAACTAGGAATACATTGTATACAGCAACAGCGAGTTTGATGATCAACTATGATAGATTTAGTTCTCAGCGGTTTAGTGATCCAAGGCAATCCCAATAAACTTTGGATGGAAAACACCATCCAAATACAAAGAGAGAACTATGGAGACTGAATGTAAATCAACATATGCTATCTTCAATTTTCTTCCTTTTTTTCTGTTTGTTTTGTCTCTTCTGGTTTTTCTCTTTTCTGATTTTTCTCTCCCAACATGATTCATAAGAAAATATGTAGGGGCAGTTAGGTGGTGCAGTGGATAGAGCACCAGCCCTGAAATCAGGAGGACCTGAGTTCAAATCTGGTCTCAGACACTTAACACTTCCTAGCTGTGTGACTTTGGATAAGTCACTTAACCCCAATTGCCTCAGCAAAAAAAAAAAAATATGTAAAAAAAATGAATGTACATGTATAACAAAAAATGTTTCTATGTGTAACTGGGAAAAATAAAAAAATTTTAAAAAACAAAACCCTTAGCATTTTAGTAAGCATTTAATGAATTCTTTCCCATCCTATTCTACTATTCTTTTGATATTACAGATAAGGAAAGCAAGGAGGGGTAGGACCAAATAGCTGGCTGAGATGATACATTTAATTCTTCTGTTTTCTAGAATCTAATGTACCACTCTAATTCAATTCAACTAAATTCAGTTCATTTATTAAGCACTTACGGTATACTGCTAGGAGGTGGCCTAAATACAAAGTCAGGAACCCTGGGGAACAAATCTGGCCTCTAAGACATACATGTGTGATACTGAAGATCTCTCACTGTTTTAGTAAAGTCTATAAGACTGTCAATAGGCATTTATTAAGCACCTATTATGTGCCAGATACTGTGCTAAGTAGTGGGGATACAAAATGAGGATACAGACCCTGACCCCAAGGAGCATATGATATAATAGAGAACAACTTGAAAAAGCAAGCTATATATACAGGATATTTAACAGAGCGAAGACAGTAGAATTAAGAGGAATTGGTGAAGGCTTTCTGTAAAAGGGGGGATTTTGATCAGGATTTAAAGGAAACCAGGATGTAGAGATGATAATTTACCAAGTGAAATAGCCGTAGAGGAAGAGAAGAAACCCATTGAGGACAGATCCCTGGAGGACATCTAGATGAAGGTCCTACAAAGGAGACTGAGAAGGCCCAATCAGATAGGGAGGAGGAAAATCAGGGGAAAATAATGTCATGGAAATCTAGAGATCAGAGAGTTCCAAGGAGAAGGGGATGAGCAACAATGTTAGAGGCTTCAGTGGAAGCTGCAGAACAGGTGTCAGGCCCCATTGCTAGAGGAAGCTTCTTCACCTGGACTTCTTTACATCAAGGTTATCAGTCTAATCTAAACATGTTCCAGCTACTGTACTCTGCCAAGGGCTAGGGATATACAAAGACAAGGAAGAAAGATTTTTCTGCCTTCGAGATGCTCACCTTCCATTGGGGAAAACAACATGTTTGTAGAAAATTAAATAGAGGGGCAGTTAGATGGCACAGTGAATAGAGCGCCAGCCCTGAAATCAGGAGAACCTGAGTTCAAATGTGGTCTCAGACACTTAACATTCCCTAGCTGTGTGACCCTGGGCAAGTCACTTAACCCCAATTGCCTCAGCAGAAAAAAAAGCAAAAAAAAAAATTAAATAGAAAATATATATGAAATAAAATACAAAATATAAATGTATCTGACAGGTCAATGGCAAAGGACTGAGGTATCTCTTATGTCCTTGAAGAGCACTGAGTAGATATTAAATGGCCTCCTGTCCAGGTTGGTTTAGCCACTTGGTGCCTAAGGCTGAAAACTGGACCACATCCCTTCCAGCTTTGGGATTTCAGGATCCCAAAGACCTACCTCTCTCCCTTTTCCCTTATTGCCCCTCTCCCACAAATACCCCTTATGCTAAAAAAAAAACCAAAACTCACCAACCTACAGCCCAGGTGTGCCTTTGCCTGCTCCCTCCTCCTGAACTGTGATGTTTAAGTCCCTTCCTGAGCTCTGGTTTGGTGTGGAGCAGGGTGCTAGCCTGTTAACCATACTCCAGAAGAAGTATGGACTCAGGCACACAGCTCCAGCACTTCACAAAGGTGTGACTGTGTGATGGGGAGAGCCTGTCTGCCCCCCTCAATACTATTGTTTGCAGTACAGAATTTCAGTGTCCTTGCCTGCTCTCCCCAAGCAGAAGGTTCAAAGGAGCTTAGTGTCCAGGAGACAGCCAGTGGTTGAATGACTGTTCCTTCTGGGAATGGGTGTGTGTGTGTGTGTGTGTGTGTGTGTGTGTGTGTGTGTGTGTATGAGTCATTCAGTCAACAAGCATTAGTAAGCACTTACTATTAGCTAAGGAGGGGAGGGGGGTAAGGAGACAGGTAATATATCCAGGGTCGCTGTGAATGGGTGGGTGGGTGGGCAGCAGGCAAGGCTTCATTCCACTGCCCTGGCCATTGATTCAATGGCTCCTCCCTCTCTCCCAAGATTCTGCTCTCATTCATGTGGCTTCTTATTAAGACTCAGACCTAATCAATAGCCTGGCTGCCTGCCCAAGGTTTCATTAAGGGTTTTCACTGATTTTCTCATGTCATGTTGAAGGTGCAGCTGCTATGGTCCTGGCCTGAGCTGCTTTTTTTGGAGGGGATAAGGGAAGAACAGGGATAAAGAGGGAAGGGCAGACAAAAAAGGGGGCTATATTTTTTTTTCTACAAGTTTACAGGGTCATAGGTTTAAAGTCAAAAGGATCTCAGAAGCCATCTAATCCACCCCCCCCATTATATTGAGGAGGAAACTGAGTCCTGAAGAGGCTAAGTGATTTAGAATCATAGCACTGGCATTCTAAATGGCCACAGAGACCATTTAATCCTCTTCCTGTTGCAGACAAGGAAACTGACAATGATTTGTCCAAGGTCACATAGGTAAATGACTGTCAGAAATGGGATTTGAACCCTGATTCTTGAAGTTCAGACCCCAGGTAAAACCAGGAATTCCCTAGGAATATAATGTTCTCTTCAGAACCCCACAGAATGGTGAGGTGGAAAAGTCCTGGTCTGGGAATATGTTTGTTGATTGATGAGAGGTCAGAAGAATTGAGTGTTCCCAGTTTTCAAGAAGCTCTTTGAACTATAGGCTGGTGAATTTGAATTCAATCCTGGCAAAATTCTGGTATGAATCATTAAAGAACTGGTTTGTAAAGTCTTGGAAACGGAAGCAGCGGTCACTGAAAGCCACCGTGGTTCCATTAAGAACAAGCCATATCAGACCAATCTCATTTTCCTTTTCTTTTCTTTTCTTTTTTGACAGTTACTAGGCTTTTGGATAAAAGAGATGTCAGATGGATCTAGAATCTGGCATGGTGTTGACAAGGTTTCCCCAACATTCTCGAAACTGATTCAGTTAGATGAGATCATTACTAATTGACTGATATAGTGGGCACAGCTATTGGGTGTGAGCATACCTTGGGAAGCTTTCCACTGGGCTCTCCCTTTCTGTGGGCAAGGAAGCACTGACACCTTGAGGCAGAGATGGGAGTCAGTGTGTGCCATTAGTTTGTAAGCTCCTTGAGTAGGAACTATCTTTTGCTTCTTTTTGTATCCCCAGTGCTTGGCACTGTGCCTGACACATAGTACTTAAACGTTGATTGATTGATTGCCAGGCAAGTCTATGGTCTTCATCTTGATATAGCCCCTGACTCTAGAATCTTAGAAATAGCAGTCTCCCAAAACTCTTGTCTCAGATCCAGCAGTTATTATTGATGGGTGGAATCACTATGGAAAAGGGCCCCCAAATTTCTTGACATCAACACCAATTGGTGGGTGTGAGCTTGGGAATGAAACACTTCCAAACCACTCCCCAGCACCTGCAGCCTTCCCACCTAGGAAGCAACCCTTATGGAAATGAGACTTGGTTCTCAGTTCTGCAGGAGCTAAAGTCCCTGCTTCCATAGTAGCCAGTTAAACAAGATCCAGAAAAGAAAATGACTGCCACCAAAATCAATACTTTTAAATGGTGCAAGATGGGAAATAGATACAACTTAATCAGAGGAGTCAACATTTAAAAAGATGCCTCACAATCAACTTTGCTGTTGCCCACCTTCCCATCCTCCCAGGCACTATGGAACCTTTTCATCTGACTTGCAGTTGAAACCTTCAATGTATGTTGTCTAACCCATGCAAATGTGAGCTCCTTAAGAACTCACTTTTCTTTTAAAATGTCTTATTTTTCTAGTTGTATCCCCAGCACTTAGCACTCAGTAAATGCTTAATGCACAGTTTTTCATTTATTTGCTCAAGGGATAGGGATGATCGATTATGATTCCCCCTAGAGGACATTCCAGCCAGTGCAACTGGGATGATAGGAAGGACAGATGGGATTACTCCCTCAGGATGTGAAAACACACCTGACTCATTCTCTGTGCACACTTATGTTCACTGACTGGATCAGAGAGAAGGGACTAACAAATCATTGTCAAGCAAGAGGGGGAATTGAGGTAGAATTCGTTTAATATTTGTAGGAACACCTTGATGAAGGCATATTTGATGAGCTCATCAATATTATGTGTGATACCTTGGCAAGCACATGCTTCATTGTCACGAGATTCTGTTATAAGGCACTGGGTAATAGGATGGGAGAGGAATCTCCTTCCTGCTCCTTGCTAGAAAAACAAGAGAAGTAAAATACTAGACCAGTCCTCCAAAAGAAGGAGAATGGAAATGGTTCTTTTCAGCTTTTCTTATAGACTTTAATTTTCTCCACTCATGACTCCTTTTCATGCAAGAAATTTTTAGGTAATTCTGGGTATATAGGCATATAAAATAGGTATACAAATCAAACATTTACTGACAATAAATCATAATTTCATGACTCCCACATTCAGTTAGGGTATATGGTGGTGAAGTTTAAGAAGTTTTGTTATAGATCACCAAAAGGGAAGAGATGATTAAGGCTGTGCAATTCTATCCACAGTGGCCCATGGATGCTACTTGCCAGCTGTTCTGAAAACCTCATGGCTCTCTGGAATTTGGCATCCCTGGACTAACGGAGCTTACATTCTAACAACAGAGGAAATAACATGAACATTACATACAAAATGTAGTTATTTCCTAGAGGAGCGCACTAAGTGCACCTGAGGGAGAGATGGAAACTGGAAAATATGAGCTCAAGGTCTTTCTAAGCTCTGACATTCTATAATTCATGAGTCCTCCCACCTTTTATTATCTTTCCATGTTCTTTGCCAATTCTGACAATCTATGAATCTTAGTATCATAAATCTAAGATTGAAACAAACACCAGAGGCCATGTTGACCAACCCTTTCATTTTACAGATGAGGAAACTGAGGCCTTGGGAGGTTAAGTGACTTGCCCAACATCATGCAAATAGAGGCAGGATTTTAATTTAGCTTCTTAGTACTCTCAAAATTCTAACACTAAGTAGTAAAGTCTTTGAGATAAAAAGAATAACCTGGTGATAAGAGAGTCCTTAAGAAGGATGCTGTGCGCCTCAAGCTTCCCCTATAACCTTTATTGCTTGGAGGATAATGAGAGCACTTGAATTGGAGTGGGAGGACCCTTCCTACAAATTTCTGCTTCTTCCTTTTGAGTTTTGCTCATTCTCCTAGGATTGTCCTTTCTCACTTGAGAGTACGAGTGATTTCATCCTTGGCATCTCAAACATAGTAAAGACTGAGAAATTTGAAAATGAACATGTCTAAAAGAGAACTTATATATTTACCACCTAAAACTGCCCCCCTCCCAATTTCCCTATTTCTGTCTAGGGTAGAAAGATTCAATCAATCAATTAAGTCATTAAGTATTTTATATATGCAAGTCATTGTACTGGGCAATGGTAAAGTCAGTGCTTGACCTGAAGGAACTTACAATCTGATCATGGAGACAACATGCAAAGAAATATAAACACAACATCTATGTACAGGATAAATTGGAAATAATGAACAGAGGGGAGGCACGGAAATTTAGAGGGGTGGGAGAAGGCTTCTGTAGAAGGTGGGAGTTTAATTGGGAATTAAAGGATGTCAAAGAGGTTAATAGCGGGAGCAAATGAGAAAGAGCCTTCAAAGAATGGGAGACAGGAAGAATAAATGCCTGGATCCCAGATATTGTTTGTGTAATAGCCTGGAAACCATTGCCACTGGATCAGGGAATTAAGGTGCAAGAAGACTGGAAGGATAGGAAGGGGCTGGGGTTGTGAAGGGCTTTGAATGCCAAACCTAGCAATTTGTATTTGAACATGCCATGTTTAATTTTTATATCCCTCTCATTCTTCAAATTCAACCAGCTGTCTCCACCCTCCATAGATTATCAAAATAACCTTCCCAAAGTATAACTCAGAACATGCTACTGTCTTACTTGCCAATCTTTAGTGCTCTCACCTCCTTTGCCAGACATTACCCATTATTCCCTTTCACATTGCACATTCCAGCCAAACTGGCCCATTTGCTGTTCCCCAAACTTGGCACCACATCTCCCACTTGCCTTTGTTTTGGCATTTTTGCTTAGCTAAGTGCTTGGCACATAGTAAGTGCTTAATAAATGCTCATTCATCTAGTCATTCACTTCCTTGCCCTTTTGTAGGCTGCCCTGAATGCTTGAGTTGCACTTTTTATTTCCTGCTCTTAAAATCCTTAACTTCTTTCCAGGTTCATTTTAGATGTCATATGCTATGGTAAATGTTTTTTTTTTTCTTATGTTTTCCTTTCTCTTCTTACCTTATCTTTTCTGTCCTTTTCTCTTTTTCAGAAAAGGCCTGGGATTTCACTAAGGAAACTCTCAGCAAGAAAACTGTTTCTACTTATACAAATTTGCAACTGCTTGCAATTTATAGTCTGAAAGATATACCTGGGAAATTGAGAAATTAAGTCACTTGCCCAGGATCACATTTAGCATGAATCAGAGCACAGTGTCATATATATATTAAGCCATTAACAGATACTTATTGAATTGAGTCGAGGGAATAATTAGCTAGGGCAGATGAGTATATCTATTGTATTTATTTTGCATTTAGTTTACATATCCTGTGCTTGTATGTCAGAGGTAGGACAGGAGCCCAGTTTTGACTGATCCTGAGATCAGCTTTGTTCGCTAAGGTTACCTTTATAATAATAATAGCTAACATTTATATAGCACTTACCATGTGTCAGGCACTTTACAAACATGATTTCATTTGAGTCTCACAACTTTGGGAGGTAAATGCTATTGTTATCATTTTTTTATGATTGGGCAACTGGGGCAAAGTTAAATGTTTTGCCCAGGGTCACACAAGTCACATCTGAAGTCAGGTCTTCCTGACTTCAGGCTTAGTCTGAAGTCCACTCTGCCATTCACCTGCCTTCTATGAAAGGTGATGGATTCCCTATGAAATCCACGCAAGTTTCCTATGGGCTCCTATTTCTCTCAGTGGATCCTTGCCACCATAAGGGAATTCCTAGTAAAATTCTAAGCACTGCTACCTCTTGGGAAGTTTTTCTGGATGCTTCTAATTGTCATTGTCCATTCATCCTCAGATTATTTTTGTGTAAATGTTGTACTGTCTCAGGAGTATGTAAGCTTCTTGAGGTATTGGATTCTCTTTCATTTTGTCTTTGAATCACCAGTCTGTAGCATGGTGCCTTGCATTCGGTAGCTGATTAATATAGACTTGCTGAATGAATGAGTGAAATTAAGGAGAAGCAGCTCTTGGATGTTTATGTGTTTTACTCTCCAGGCCTACATACAGTTCTCCACTCACCCACACAGCTTCACAATTCTCTGGAAAAGTGCAAGGGGATGAGGTTGATTATTACCCCCTTGTTCAGACAGAGAAACAATCCAAGTGACTTCTCCAAAGTTAGTGATGGGTTCTCTTGGGGCATCAGGGCCTCTGTGGGATGCCAGCTGTACCCAGAGAGTTGCCTCAGAGAACAGTGCCAGAGTGGGATCTTGGGATGTCAGACAGAGCATCCTCTGAGGTGGGGGTTGGGCATAGAGATGCACCCTCATTGGGTCTTTGGCCTATGTGTACCTAGATATTGCAAACATTCTCCCCAGGGGTCTCTGCTCCTGCAGCCCTGGGGCTGAATAAGGAAGGGGACAGGAGGAGGGTGGGAACTAGAGAGTGAAGCTTTCGGCATCAGGAAAGATCATGACATTCTGGAGTGCCCGGGTCCACGAAGGAGCTTTGAGCTGAAGGAAGATGGTTCTAATAAAGAGAAGCTTTCTGTGATTCTCTTATGTTGCCAGAAGGATGCTCTCCCTCTTCTCAGGGTGGCCTGGCCTGTAACCATGGAAACCAATGAACTCCCCAGCTGGGGCCTGATTGTCTAGGCTGGCATCTGGCCTTCTTCCCCAGCCCCCATTGCCTCCTCCCTGCCCCCCATTCATTGCTGTGCCAGTCCCCGCCCCCTGCACCATGCCCCAAAGCTCTTTCTACCCAGGGAGGGCTGGGGATTTGGGACTCCCTGCCTCCTCAGCAAAAAAAAAAAAAAAGCCTCAGGGCTTCCCCATTTGGGAGGAAGTAGCCATGTTTAGACCCCAAAGATCAGGGTCCAGGTTTCTTATCCCAATCCCAGATTTAGAACAGGAAGGGATCTAACAGACCAGCTAGGGCAAAACTCATACTTTATAGAAGAGGAGATTTGAATCCTCATCCTCTGTCTCCAAATCCAGTGCTTTCACTGCTGTACAAGATGGACTTTATCCCTCAAAACTCAGCATTGCCATCCCTCAACTCCTTTTTCAAAAATGAAAGACCCCTGGGAAGAGTGATGAAGGACCCTCCAATGGGGTGGGATGGAGAGAGGAAGTCCCATGGCTGGTACATACTAGCTACGTTAACCAGAGTAATTCACTTTTCTCTGACTCTGTTCTCTCAGCTGAAAAATGGGCTGATCCTGAATGACATACTTCATAATGGGTTTGCATGAGCCTCAAAGAGTCTCAAATGAGATGACTTATGTGAAGCGCTTTGCAAACCTTCAGGAGGCACAGGATAATTGCCAGTCATTATCAGAGACCATTGCCTTGTGGAAGGGATCTTAGAGACCAGGGACTTTGGCCACTTTATTTTACTTAGAAGGAAAAGGAAGTTCAGGGATGAAAAGGGGCTTGCTTCAGATCCCAAAGACAGTGATCGACTGAACTGGGAGGACTCCCCGATTTCCTGCCTCCTGGCTTTGTGCTCTTTCCTCTGGGAACCAGTCAGAGCTTTTCCTTGGAGGGAGCATGAGGACATTGGTCAGTTTGAAAGACAGAGGACACAGCAGGAAGAAGTGAGCCCCAAGGACAGTATGCCCAGCCTCCCTGAGGACCCTACAAGGATCTGGCGTAGCTTCTGTGTAAAGGCTCTGCCTTCTTACCCAGAGTGCTAATGGAGGAGATAGCCTCAGTTGAAATTCCAGTCCAGCTACTGACTATGTGACTGTCATCCAGACACAGAACCTCAGTTTCCTTCACTGTATGTAATAAGGGCTCCACCTGGGAAACCCTGGGTCACTTCTTTTGTGCCACATGTGTTCTCCCTTAAGGCTGAAGGACTGGGCTTTATAACTAGAAAACAAACTCTGGGTGGTCCCTTGGCTTCCCCCTCCCCCCACTCTGGGGGTGGTCGAGTGGGGGAGGGAATGTTTTGTCAGCCCAAAGCTCCAAACCCTCCGGCACTGAGTCATAACAAACACGGCCAGTTAGAAGCAGCTCAGGACCCTACAGATTGGGGAGTAAATGATGAGAAGGGCCCCCATGTTTGCTCCATTCCATGTAATCAATCAGTCAATAAACATGTATTAAGTGCCTACTATGTGCTAAGCAAGATACAAAGAAAGGCAGTCCAGTCTCTTCTCTTAAAAAACTCACATCCCGAAAGATGCTAGATGGAAATAAAAGGCTGGAAATAAGAGGATCTCCAAGGGATGCCTTGGAGAAGGGGAATTTTTTTTTTCCTTAGGCAATTGAGGTTAAGTGACTTGCTCAGGGTCACACAGCTAGGTATCTGAGATCAGATTTGAACTCAGCTCCTCCTGACTTCAGGGCTGGTGCTCTATCTACTTCCACACCTAGCTGCCCCTTGAGAAGGGGAAATTTTAGATGGAAGTTAGAGGAAGCCAGGGAGGTCGGGTGTGGGATGGAGGAGAGAGAATTTTCTAGGTTTGGGGGACAGAAAAAAAATGACTGGACCAGAGAGATGGCCAAGAGTCCAGTGTCACTGATTGGACATATGTGAGATGGGCTATGAGGCGTAAAAAACAAAGTGTCTGGGGCTCCCTGTGGCTCTGATGCTTAGAATTCTAGATGGCCAAGGGAGGGTGGACCACACCATCCGTCATATTCATTTTCTTTACATGCTGTGAATTCCCTTGTGTATGTTGTTGCTCCCATAGAATGTAAGCTCCTGGAGGGCAGGCCAGCTTTCTTCTTGTCTCTAATTACAGCCACTATTACAAAAGCTGATGCAGATTGCCCCGTCCCCAGGTAGACCAAAGCCCTTCCCATGACGAGAGAGGGCTCAGGTGTGTAGAGTTCTCTGAGCACCAAGGAAAGAAGAATTCTCATTCTCATTGTCTCCATCCCCTCCCCTCTCCCTGACTCAGAGGACAAAAATAGCTCTGGGATTTTATCTTGGTCCTGGGCTCCATTCAAACCCAGGGAAACTTTTGTTTGTTCCCACACTTTCTCTTAGAGAAAGAGGCAGTGTGATGGGGTGATTAGTCTCCAAAACACAAGGGTTCAAGCCTTAGCTCTGACCCTTTTTACTTAGCAAGTTCCTTAACCTTTCAGTGGTCCAGGTACCTCTCTTGGGACCCAGGGGCAGCTCTGTATGCCTTCAAATAGCCTTGGGCATCAGACTGTACCCCTGAGAGCAGGTCTGAGCTTTCTTTGTGGTCCCAATACTTTTATCATAGTGTCTTGTACACAGTTGGGGCATAATAAATGCTTATTGTCAGGAAAACTGAGTTTTAATCTTGTCTCAGTTTCCTCATCTGTAAACTGAAGGGGTTAACCTAGAGACCTCTGAAGTGCTTTCCTATTCCAAAAAAAAAAATCTATTTTAATTTAAGTTGTAGAATAGGTACTGACTTCTTTTTAATAGTCAGTCTCTATTTCCCAGAGTCCCTTATTCTCATGACATCACAGATACAATATTAATAAAATGGGGGAGAGGGATGGGGCTCTTATGGTTTTTTGGTGAGCACAGAGGGACTAAGTGCCTTGTCTGAGACCCTAAGTGTCCTGACTCCCCTTCCTCCTCACCCTTAACCATTTACTGCCCCTTAAGTGAACCGGACTCTAGTAACAAAGCGTCAGATGACATGTGGCCATTTGGGGTCCCCAGATGTGGACATTCTGTGGAGCTCCGGCCCCGCCCTCTCGATGACGCTCTCCATGGTCCTTGTGGCCGAGAGGGAGGAGGAATTCCTGGCCCGATGTGCTCGGGCTCCCTCCCCCTCCCTGAGATGGGTGAGTCAGAGATCTCAGAGTTGTCCTTCTGAGTCAGGAGGAACTGATTTCAGCTCCTAATAATAAAGGCCTCATGTTTGCCCAGGGCTTGGAGATTTACTACAGGCAGTGGCTTATTTGGTCTCTGAAACAAGTCTATGAAGTCAGCAGGGGGTGTAGTTGGCGGATGAGGTCACTCCCTCACCCAAAGTCACCCCGTTAGTCCGCGGTGGGCAGGGAGAGAATTCAGGGCTCCTGCCTCTTTTTTGCCCCTGTTGCGTGCCTCTCCCTTATACCTAGCCCCTCTTTTCTCCCCAAGCCCAGGCACCATTCTTCCCAGGTGAATGAATGTAAGCACACTGAGGGCAGGAAGTGGTTCCTTTTTCCCTTTGCAGCCTCAGCACCTAAATATCTGTTGATCCAGATTAGAGGAAGTTGGGGGGCGGGAGAACAATGCCATCCATTGAATTCATTTCCTTTGCTCTTGGGTATGTTGTCACTCCCATAGAATGTAAGCTCCTGGAGGGCAGGCCAACTTTCTTTTTGTCTCTATCTCCAGTGTAGACCCCTGATTTCTCTGGTGGGAGAACCACCAGTGGGAAGGAAGATGCCTTCTACAGCCATCAACAAGTCTCCAACTTGGAAACAAAGGGGCTGCTTTGGGAATTGAGGGGTTCAGTGACTGACCTACCTGAGGCTGGGCAGACAGGCTGACTGGCACATGCAGCAGGTAATTAGAACAGCTTTTTGAAGTCCTGGAGTCATTTAGCAAGGGCAGATGATGATATTCATGATGCTTATTTCACATCTACTTAGAGATCGAACCCAGGTCTTCCTCATTATGAGACCGGCCCTCCTGTCAATAAGCCCAGAATTCATAGCCATCCTAATGCCAGAGCTGGAGGAGAACTCCAAGGTCATCTAGTCTAAAACTCTCAATTTAGAGAAGGAAACTAAGGCCTAAATAAGTAATAAATTACTCCTCCAAGATCACACAGGATAGATAGAAGCCCTGTGATTCCAGGGTCAAGGCTCTTTGCATCTTCCTTTAGTCGGGTCACGGAACCATAGGCATAAAGTTGGCAGAGGTCCATTTTACAGATTAAGAAACTGAGGCCCAGAAGGTAGCTCAGGTCCTTTCCCATGGATGTACCACACTCCTTTGGCAGCAGGATCCTTATTTCTCCTTAGCACATAGTAGGTGCCTTTAGAAAGCTCAGAGAATTAGATCTGTATGGGGCCACAGAGGCCTCCCATTTAACAGATTATGAAATTGAGGCCCAGAAGGTAGCTCAGGTCCTTTCCCTTGGATGTACCACATTCCTTTGGGAGCAGGATCCTTATTTCTCCCTAGCACATAGTAGGTGCCTTTAGCTAGCTGATAGAACCGGAGCTGAATGGGACCTCAGAGGCCTCCCATTTAACAGATTATGAAACTGAGGCCCAGAAGGTAGCTGATTGAAGTCAGCAGCAGAAGCAGGCCCAGCTGGGTTAGGTAGCCCAGCTGGGTTAGGTAGCCCACCCAGGAGAGCCTGTTTTCTCTCTAGTGAGCACATGGCTGCCGATGGCTAGGTAAAGACAAGGCTGGGTCCTCCCAAGGCCACAGTGCCCAGGGCTCTTGCCCTAGGGGAGGCAGTGCCCAGCCTGTGGGGGCAGAGGGGCCAGAGTGACAGGCTCCTCCCCTCTCCCTCCCTTATCCCAGAGGCAGCAGGGTTTGGTAGGGGAAAGGGCCTGGCTTCCAGGCCTGGCTCTGAACCACGAAGCTGGGTGACCTTTGTCTGTGAAATGCTTCTCTGATTCCTCCCCTAAACCCAAATCTACTCTGTGGAAGGAAGAGCTTTTGTCCATCCCTGGTTCCTTTTAGCAAATTGGAGTGAAACCGAGACTTGGTTCTGAGCATGAGAAATGGGGGGCTGGCTGGGCTTGGGGGCATTTTGTAGAGCAAGACTGATGAGCAGCTTGGAACAGTGGGGAGAGCAGAAGACCTGAGTTCAAATCCTGACTCTGTGGCCTTGAGCAAATCAATTCCCTTGTCTGGGACAGTGAACAAATAACTTCCCTGCTATCAGCCTCAGTTTCCTTATTTGTAAAAAATAAGATATTACACTAGATGATCCTTTCAGTTCTCAAACTAATCACCTGGAATCAGATTCCTCTCGATTTTACATGGGTATACCTCTCAATTCATTGCAACCAGTGAGCATTTATTAAGCACCTACTGTGTGCCACATACAATATTAAGCATGAGGGATACAGATACAAAGAATACAATAATTCTTATCTGCAGGGATTCTATCAGGTAAGAGATACACAGTGAGAAAAGCTAGATTTGAGACCTGGGTCTGCTCTTTACAAGCTGTGTGACCTAGAACAAGTCACTTTAGCTCTCTGGGATGGGGATTATAAGTTTGCTTGTTTCCAGTTGAACTTTTCCTTGTCACAAATGAGCAGAGTTAAAAATAAGCAAAGATTTGGCCCTGTTTTGGCCCTTCTTCTCTATTATTACCTGCCCCTTCTCCCACACTTTCTCCTCTTGAGAAGCCAGGAATAAACACAAAGAATCCTTGCCTATCTATCTGTCCACCGGGTCTATTTTTATGGCTCTGGACAGGCGAGGTTCCGAGATCCACAAATGTGACCCTGTCTTAAGGTCATTATCACCAATGGTCAGTGCCATGAGGAAGACTCCTTTGGTTCCACACCCAAATCAGTGAGGGGATCCTTAGGAAATCCCAGTTTCTACAAAACTCCTTACCTGCCTTTGTTGTCGTTCGGCTACTCCCCATTTCTGCCGAGCCGGAGCAGCACAAACATTCAGGCGGTATGGGACGCAGATGCTTGCCTGGGAGGTTTGAGGATTAATGGCCTTCCTCCGTGACAGTGCAATGGACAGTGCTCCATTCATCCAGAGATGGCGGAGCCTGGAATTCATTAAGCTGGCTGGGAGAGGGAAGGAAACAGGCCCCCAACGCTTTGCCCAAGGTCGAAGAGGAAGAGGCTGAATTTGAACTCCTCTGTCTCCAGGGACAGCGTGCCCTTCACATGGTACCCCTGGGACTTCTTGGGCAGCACGGCCCCTTTCTCGGCATCTCCGAGGTGACTCAGGGCAGGAAGGAAGGAAGGTATCTAGCTTGGGGCCTTGTGGAGAGATCTCCCTCATCTGAGTGAGTGGATTACAGCACACACAGTTGAACGCATGAATAACTTTATTCCAAACTTCTCCAAATATTGGGGGGAAGGCACTCAATGCAAACAGCAAAGCAATTCTAATCTAGCAGATCTAAAATTCGAAGGCTATGGTGGGATGCCCAATCAGCTGGCATCCGTTTGGCCGGATCGAAACAACCCACACCTGATTTTACCCAAAATGCAATTATTCCAAAGTGAAAAAGAAAAAAAATCTGGCCAACTTTTCAGGTTTGATGCCCTGACTGTGATAATAATCATTTCTTTTTGCCTCCTGTGTCTGCCAGGGGTATTGTGGGACCTTTTGCTCCTTAAGGGCTGCCCCATAAGAGGCTGACCAGGGACAGTGAAAATGGACTCTGGACACTAAGGTCCAAGGACAGGAGGGAGGGCTGTGAGAAGCTGTGCCCGTGGGAGAGTGAATCACGGGCTAAAGGGAGATGGCAGGATCCTGGTGCCAGCCTCCTGAGACCAAGGTGACTTCTGGGTCAAACCCCCAGGGCCTTTCCCAGCCTAACAGGGAGTATGTGAGATCTCTCACGAGGCTCCTTTGGGAAGCGACTAAGCCGGGGAGCCAGAGGAGGAACATCTGGGCTGAGCCTCCTGGAGATGGCAGGAATGGTCCCTCGGGCCTCCTGCCCAGCCTGATGTCTATTCTGCTCTGATTGGGGGCTCTGCACCTGTCTGAGGTAGGGGGCACAGACCCCCCCTTCATGGAGAGACACAGAGAGAGCCGGGCTGGTTAATGCCTGGCAGCAGGACCCCTGTCAGGGGCATCTTCTCGCCTTAAAAGCCAAAATCCTGATAGAGGAAAGCACAAAGCTAGCTAAGGGGAACCAGGGGAAAGCGGTGCAGGAAGGGAAAGACACCTCCTGGCAGAAGCCGGGCTGGACTCCTATCTGGCTCCAGCTGGGGTCAGAGACCACGGCCTTCCCAGAGAGCCTCTGTCCTGGGGGCCGCTAGCTGGGAAGGGGCTGAGGTAACAGGAGCCCTCTGAGCTCCAGGCCTCCTGCTCTGACTCGACAGTCCGGCCCGGAGGCTTGCTGGCCCCCCGAGGCCTTCCCCTTGCCTACTTGGCCTGGCCTCTGGGCGGCTGCTGATTCGGCCGAGGTTGGGAAGGCCCGTGGTGGAGGGGGTGGGGTGGGCAGGGCTGCTCCTGGCTCTCCCCAGATGAGGGCCTTCAAGAGGCCCAGGAAATGTCCATTAGATTAAGCCACAGCCGGAGTCAGATGGTAACTTAATCAGCAGGCCGGCAGGAAGCCATTACCGGGGCAGCAGCGAGGAAGCGGCTCCTTCTGCTCGGGCCAACTGTCAAGACGCCCTTGGCCTGGTCACGGGGTCAAGCAAAGCCCTTGGCTCTGCTCGGCCTGGATGAGGCTGGCTCTGGGTTTGGAGCCCCTCAAGGGTCAATCCTGTGGCTGCTGGGGATGAGGTCCTCCCACCAGGAGGCCCCAGAGTGAACACCACTGCCCCCCATTACCCGGAGTTAGCCATCTTCACTATTAGGGCCAGTGTGAGCCCCGGGAAGAGTCCCAGGCCTGCTAGGATGCCCGGGCCTGCCTGCTCTCTGCCAGTCTCGGAGGCTCGTGGAAGGAGAAGGGGCTGAGATTGTCCTGAAACTCTAGGGGAGGTCAGGGGACTCTGGGGGAGCCTAAGCCAGGAGGGCCATGCATGGGAGAAGCTGCACATGCAAGCCGTGGGAAGGGGGTGGAGAAGCTGGTCCGGCCACTTGGCACCGGGGGAGGGGAGCCCCTCCCCATCACTGCCACATGTCCCCATTGTTTCCGTTCTCATGAAACTTGTGGAAGTGGTCAGCGTATCTGCAAAGAATAAGGAAAACCATCAAACAGGGGAGGGGGAAGAAAGAAAATTAGAGAGACAGACAGACAGACAGAGAGAGAGACAGAGAGACAGAGACAGACAGAGAGAGAGAGGAGAATGAGAGATATGGGGAAGAGAGACAGAGAGACAGAGAGAATGAGAGACAGAAAGAAAGGAGAATGAGATATGGAGAGAGCAATAGAGACACACAGAGAGAATAAGAGAGACAGAGAGAGAGGAGAATGAGATATGTAGAGAGAAAGAGAGAGAGAGAGAGAGAGAGAGAGAGAGAGAGAGAACATTTCCAAAGGGGCTAGAAATTCATGATGGGTGAGAGCTTTTGCTCCCTTATCACCCCCATTCTTGCCTTTGTTATCAATAGCTAATTAGATAAAATAAATGTAAACACTTTATTTCATGAACAGAGAGAAGCTCATCCATGTAGCATCCTCCCCCCTTTCTTTTAGTGAAATTTTGGAAAGGCTAATAGGTAAGTATGATGCTGAGCCAGTTAGTTAGTACACATGTAATGGGGTCATTCTAACACTTTAGAAGTGATTTCTTTCTCTATTTTTGTTCTTTCCTTTCTCTTTTTCTACATTCTTGGTCTCTTTATTTTTTTCTCTTTCTCTTTTCCTTTCTTTTCCTTCCTTCCTT
>JAJPUD010018842.1:0-27759 GCA_023553655.1 Myrmecobius fasciatus | reverse complement strand
AGAGAGAGAGAGAGACAGAAAGAGAGAGAAAGAGAGAGAGTGAGAGAGACAGACAGACAGACATACAGAGAGACATACAGAGAGACAGACAGACAGAGAGAGGAAAGAGAGACAGACAGAAAGAGGAAAGAGAGAGACAGAGAGAGACAGAGACAAAGAGACAGAGACAGAGAGACAGAGATAGAGAGAGACAGAGAGACAGAGAGAGACAGACAGACAGACAGAGGAAAGAGAGACAGGGAAAGAGAGACAGGAAAAGAGAGAGAGACAGAGAGAAGAACCAGAGAGGTCACAATGTTCCCTCAGATCACAAAGGATGTTCATAGCCAGGCAGGAATTACAGTCCAGGCTTCAATGACTTCCAGTTTAAACCAAGGACCACCCACCCAATGTCTCCAAAATAGCAGAAGAAGTCAGTTACAAGTAGCAAGGGGTGGATGGGTGGAAGTTTACCTATCTTTACAGATCTCCCCTCCCCCATCCTGGGGCACCTGAGGTTTGGAACATCCTGGCCCCCATGACTCTTTCAGCTCTGTGAAACCACAGGGGGCCCCAGGGGTTGGGGGCAGCAAACTCTCTGGGTTTGTGTTCCTATCCCTTAGCTGATTGGGATGCAAACCCATCAACCGTGACTTGGCTTGTCCAGTTGAATCAGCTGAAATCACCTGTAAGCCTTCCCAAGTTGATCAATCAGCCAAGAAGCAATAAACATTTAAGCATTTTCTATGTACCAAACATGATGCTAAGCCCTGGAGATATAAAAAAAGGCAAAAAACAGGGTCACTGCCTATCATCAAGGAGACCATATACAACTAAAAATGCACCGCCTAGGTGGGTCAGTGGATACAGTTCCAGTCCTGGAGTCAGGAAGACCTGAGTTCAGACATTTACTAGCTGTGTGACTGTGAAAATAAATTTAACTTCTGTTTGCCTCAGTTTCCTCATCTGTAAAATGGGGTTGTTGTGATGATCGAATCAGGTAATAATTATGTAAGTGTTTAGTACAGCGTCTGGCACATAGTACACACTATATGAATATTAGCTATCATTATTAGCATTACTTGAGGTCTGCTTTGTACTGGGTTCTAAGGGGAACACTGCAATGAATAAGACAAGATTCCTGCCCTCAGAGAGTTTATAGTCTAGGAGGAAAACTAAAACATGCATTAAAAGTTCTCCAGGAATATTATTGTTCTGGAAGGAATGATTAGCAGGATGATTTCATTGAGGCCTGGAGAGATTTGCATGATCTGATGCTGAGCGAAGTGAGCAGAACCAGGAGATCATTATATATGGCAACAATACTATATGATGATCAATTCTGATGGACGTGGCTCTCTTCAACAATGAGATGATTCAAACCAGTCCCAGCTGTTCAGTGATGAAGAAAGCCATCTACACCCAGAGAGAGAACTGTGGGAACTGAGTGTGAATTACAACATAACATTCTTAGTCTTTTTGATATTGTTTGCTTGTATTTTGTTTTCTTACTCATTTTCTTTCCTTTTTGATCTGATTTTTCTTGTGCAACAAGAGAATTGTGTAAATATGTTTACACATATTGGATTTAATATACATTTTAACATGTATTGGATTGCTTGACATCTATGGGAGGGAGTGGGGGAAAGAAGGGGAAAATCTGAAACACAAGGCTATGCAAGGATCAATGTTGAAAAATTACCCATACTATGGACTTCAACATAGCATTTTCACTCTTTCTGTTGTTGTTTGCTTGCATTTTGTTTTCTTTCTCAGGTTTCTTTTTTTTCCTCCTTCTTGATCTGATTTTTCTTGTGCAGCAAGATAACTGTATAAATATGTATACATATATTGGATTTAACATATTTTAACATACTTAACATGTATTGGACTATCTGTTATGTAGGGGAGGGGGTGAGGGGAAGGGGGGAAAATTTGGAACAGAAAGCTTTGCCAAGGTCAATGTTGAAAAATTACCCATACATATGTTTCGTGAATAAAAAACTTCAATAAATTTTTTTAAATTATCCATGCATATGTTTTGAAAATAAAAAGTTTTAATTTTAAAAAAAGAATCAACTTTGAAGGGCTTAAGAATTCTCATGAATAGCAGGCTGATTTCAGAAAAGTCTGGAAAGATTTACCTGAACTTATGCTTAGTGAAGTGAACAGAACCAGAACATTGTACACAGTAGCAATAAGATTATGTGATGATCAGCTGTGATGGACTTGGCTCTTTTCAACAATGGGGTGACTCAAGGCCATTCCAATAGACTTGGGATGGAAAATGCCATCAGCATCCAGAGAGAGAACTATGGAGACTGAATATAGATGAAAACATAGTATTTTTACCTTTTTGTTTTGTTTGCTTTTTCATTATGTTTTTTTCCCTTTTGGTCTGGTTTTTCTTGCACAACATAATAAATATAGAAATATGTTTAAAAGAATTGCCTGTATTAGGTTGCTTGCTGTTTTAGGGAGGAGGGAGGTGAGGGATGGAGAAAGAAAAATCTGGAATACAAAGTCTTACAAAAGTTAGTGCTGAAATCTATCTTTACATGTATTTGAAAAATAAAATACTATTGAAAATAACAACAACAAAAAGTATTCTCATCAATAAAATGACCAACTCCTATTTTAGGAGATAGATGATGAAATATGATACACATCAGTTACATCAGAGCTAGGGGACTCAGGATGCAGAATGAGATGTACATTTTCCAGCATAGCTAATGTTCAAATATGTTTTGCTTGACTAGGCATATTTGTTACAAGAATTTTTTTTCCAGTGGGGGTGGGAATTAGAAGGGAGAGAAAAATAAATGCTTGTTAACTGAACAAAGTTCTCGTGTTATTAAAAGCTCATTTCTGTAAATATAAGCTCCTCTGTTTGTCTTTTAAAGACCTTTACAATCTGGCCCCAACCCACCTTTCCAGTCTTGCAACATCTACAATCCAGCTGAACTGAGCTTCTTGTACTTCCTCACAAAAAGTACTCATCTCCCACCTCCACACCTTTGTGCAAGATGTTCCCAAACCTGGAATTCATTCCCACTTTATCTCTGCTCTAAAAATCCCTTATTTCTTTTAAAACTCTCCTCAAGCATTACCTTCTATGGAAAGCCTTTCCATCCCAGCTCCCATCCAGCTTCCGGTGCCTTTTTTCCCCACCCTCATCACTTTCTGTATGTTTTATACATATTTATTGGTGTGTAAGTTATCTCTCCCAAGGAAACTTCACCTCATTGAGGTCAGAGACTTTACATGTTTGTCTTTATATCACTAGCATCTAGCACAGAGCCTGGCCCATAGTAAGTGCTTAATAAATATTTGTCAGGTGATCCATTGATGGTATTTTAAGGTTTACAAGTCATTCCCCCCACAAAAACCAAGACAAGTGGTACGAATATGATTTCCTTTTTACAGGTAAGGAAATTAAGGGCGAGAAAGGGAAAGTGATTTATTACTTGTTCCTTATTGAGGTAGCTAGATGAAACAGTGGCTAGACTACCGGGTCTTCGGTGATGAATTCAAATTTTGCCCTAGACATTTACTAGCTATGTGACTCTGGAGAAGTCACTTAACCTCAGTTTCCTCATCTGTAAAAATAGGGATAATAGCATATACCTCTCAGGGTTTTTGTGAAGATAAAATGAGATAATACCAATAAAGCACTTTACAAATCTCAAATTGCTATGTAAATGTTAATTGTTATTATTATTATCCAAAGTCAAAAGCTAGTATTAGAGTTGAGATTTAAACCAAGAAGTAGAACCAGCAAAAAAAAAAGACCATTCACCCAACTTTTTCATTGAGTTCTGTGCCTGCTTTATACCACAGCTCCTGTTGTCATTCTAAGGAACTTCCCAGGTGCCCATTGATCATCTTGGGACCTTACCATCCCTGACCTTACCATCATCCACATGATTCCATTTCTGTATGAAAGAACTCTGAGATTCCTCTATCTGATCATAATTTTTATGATTCCATCTATCCACATACTTTACTGCTGCAAAATCTACTCTTCGTATTCTGGCTGTGATCTCTAATCTGTCTACTCCTCAGTACTTTCTTAGACCATCCAACTATATATTCTCTTTTCCAATATCAAACTCTTGGAATTACAGTTCAACTTAACTCTCTACTCCTTTATCTTTGCACCCTTGTCCTATTATAGTCATACTATGCCAAATCCAATGTCACCATCTATCTCCTTCATTCCTATTCACATGATGCTGACAGAGCTGAAAGAAGTCAGCAATCCATGCAGAAAAAGTACAATACAAATTTGATAACTCATCTCATGGTAACTGAACGAGGCAATCCTACTACTCTTCTCTGAGTTCCTATCTAACTCACAACAATTGCTATTCTACACCTCTTCTCTCAAGTCTCCCAGAGCACACCATACTCTTAATTAAAAACTTTACCTCATAATTCACCCTCAAAACTGAATTCCTTCTCTTTCTCCTCGTTTCATGTCTCCTGACATCACTCCTTCCATGATCTCTTCCTTTATTCCAGTCTCTGATAAAGAGATGATCTCTCTTTTGACAAGACCACCTCCTACTCTTGATCTCATCCCCTTTCTTTTTTTAAACAAATTGCTCCTATAATTGCCCATGGTCTGGGTCTCTCTCTCTCTCCCTGTCTGTCTTTTTCTCTCTTTTTGCTGAAGCAATGGGGGTTAAGTGACTTACTCAGGGTCACACAGCTAGGAAGTAAGTGTTAAGTGACTGAGACCAGATTTGAACTCAGGTCATCCTGACTTCAGGGCTGGTGCTTTATCCACGGTGCCACCTAGCTGCCCAGCCTCCCTCTTTCTTTTAAGTTTAGATTATATATACACATTCACTTTGTACAAAATTCCATATGAGTCATGTTGGGAAAGAAAAATCAGAACAAAATGGGAAAATCACAAGAAAAAAAGCAGAAAGAAAAAAAATGAAAATAGTATGCATTGATTCATATTCAGTCTCCATATTTCTCTCTCTGGATGTGGATAGTGTTTTCCATTCAAAGTTTATTGGAACTGTCCCAGATCACTGAATTGCTGAGAAAGACCAAGTCTACCATAGTTAATCATCACACAATCTTGTTGTTGCTGTGTACAATGTTTTCCTGGTTCTGCTTGTTTCACTCAGCATCAGTTCATGTAAATATTTCCAAGCTTTTCTAAAATCAGTCTGTTTCACAGACATGATACTGATACCTAAACCAAGTAGAACAAAAACAGAGAAAGAAAATTATAGACCAATTTCCCTAATGAATATTGATGCAAAAATCTTAAATAAAATATTAGCTAAAGAGATTACAGAAAGTCATCCCCAGGATAACACACCATGACCAAGTATGATTTATACCAGGAATGCAGGAAAACTATTAGCATAACTGATTATATCAATAACCAAATTAACAAAAATATATGATTATCTCAATAGATGCAGAAAAAGCATTTGATAAAATCCAACATCCATTCCTATTAAAAACACTAGAGAATATAGGAATGAATGGACTTTTCCTTAAAATAGTCAGTAGCATCTATTTAAAACCATCAGCTAGCATCATATGTAATGGTGATAAACTGGAACCATTCCCAATAAGATCAGGGATGAAACAAGGTTGCCACTATCACCATTATCAATATTGTATTAGAAATGCTAGCTTTGGCAATAAGACAAGAAAAAGAAATTAAAGGAATTAGAGTAGGTCATGAGGAAACCAAATTATCACTCTTTGCAGATGATATAATGGTATACTTAGAGAACCTTAGAGAATCAGCTAAAAAACTATTAGAATTAATCCACAACTTTAGCAAAGTTGCAGGATACAGAATAAATATCATCAGCATTTTTATACATCACTAACAAAATCGAAAAGCAAGATATACAAGGAGAAATTCCATTTAAAATAATTGTCGATAGTATACAATATTTGAGAATATATCTGCCAAGGGAAAGTCAGGATCTATATGAGCAAAACTACAAAACACTCTCCACACAAATAAAGTCAGATCTAAACAATTGGAAAAATATCAAATGCTCTTGGATAGGTCGAGTGAATATAATGAAGATGACAATACTACCTAAACTAACCTATTACTTTAGTGCTATCCCAATCAAACTCTCAAAAAATTATTTTACTGACCTAGAAAAAATAACAACAAAATTCATCTTGAAAAACAAAAGGTCAAGAATTTCAAGGGTATTAATGAAAAAAAAAGCAAATGAGGGTGGCCTAGCTGTACCAGATCTAAAGCTATATTATAAAGCAGTGGTCATCAAAACCATTTGGTACTGGCTAAGAAACAAGAGTAGTTGATCAGTAGAATAGGTTAGGTTCACAGGACAAAATAGTCAATGACAATAGTGATCTAGTGTTTGATAAACTCAAAGATCCTAGCTTTTGGGATAAAAACTCACTGTTTGACAAAAACTGCTGGGAAAATTGGAAACTAATATGGAAGAAACTAAGCATTGACCCACACCTAACACCGTATACCAAGATAAGGTTGAAATGGATTCATGACCTAAACATAAAGAATGATATTATAAACAAATTAGAAGAACGTAGGATGGTTTACCTCTCAGATCTGTGGAGGAGGAAGGAATTTGTGACCAAAGAAGACCTAGACCATTCTCCAATTGACAAATGGTCAAAAGATATGAACAGAAAATTTTTAGACGAAGAAATTGAAACTATTTCTGGTCACATGAAAAGGTGCTCCAAGTCACTCTTGATCAGAGAAATGCAAATTAAGACAACTCTGAGATACCACTACACACCTGTCAGATTGGCTAAAATGACAGGAAATGATAATGATAACTTTTGGAGGGGATGTGGGAAAACTGGGACACTGATACATTGTTGGTGGAACTGTGAAGGGATCCAACCGTTCTGGAGAGCAATCTGGAACTATGCTCAAAAAGTTATCAAACTGTGCATACCCTTTGACCAGGCAGTGTTTCTATTGGGCTTATATCCCAAAGAGATCTTAAAGGAAGGAAAGGGCCCCACATGTGCAAAAATGTTTGTGGCAGCCCTTTTTGTAGTGGCTAGAAACTGGGAACTGAAGGGATGCCCATCAATTGGAGAATGGCTGAATGAATTGTGGTATATGAATGTTATGGAATATTATTGTTTTGTAAGAAACGACCAGCAGGATGATTTCAGAGAGGCCTGGAGAGACTTGCATGAACTGATGCTGAGTGAAATCAGCAGAACCAGGAGAACATTATACACAGCAACAAGACTATACGATGATCAATTTTGATGGACATGGTTCTCTTCAACAATGATGTGATTCAAACCAGTTGTTCTGTGATGAAGATAGTCATATACATCCAGAGAGAGGCCTGTGGGAACTGAGAGTGAACCACAACACAGCATTTTACCGCTTTCTGTGAATATTTCCATGCATCTTGTTTTCCTTCTTAGGCTGTTTTTTTCTTCTTCTCTTTCTAGATCTGATGTTTCTTGTGCAGTAAGATAACTGTATAGATATGTATACATGTATTGTATTTGTCATATAATTTATCCTATCTAGCATGTATTAGATAACCTGTCATCTAGGAGTCGGGGGCGGGGGGAAGGAAAGGAAAAGCTTGGGAAAAAAAAAGTTTTTTTGCAAAGGTCAAAAAAAAAAAAACAAAGAAGAACTAGAGATCATCATTAATGACAAAATAGATAATTTTGACTCTATCAAGTTAAAAAGTTTTGTATAAACAAAATGAATGCAGACAAGATTAGAAGGGAAGCAATAAACTGGGAAAACATTTTTACATTGAAAGGTTCTGATAAAGATCTCATTTCTAAAATATATAGAGAACTGACTCAAATATATAAGAATTCAAGCCATTCTCCAATTGATAAATGGTCAAAAGATACAAACAATTTTCAGATGAAGAAATTGAAACTATTTCTAGTCACATGAAAAGGTGCTCCAAATCACTATTGATCAGAGAAATGCAAATTAAGACAATTCTGAGATACCATTACACACCTGTCAGATTGGCTAAGATGACAGGAAAAGATAATGACGAATATTGGAGGGGATGTGGGAAAACTGGGACACTGATACATTGTTGGTGGAATTGTGAGCAGATCCAACCATTCTGGAGAACAATCTGGAACTATGCTCAAAAAGTTATCAAACTGTGCATACCCTTTGACCAGGCAGTGTTTCTATTGGGCTTATATCCCAAAGAGATCTTAAAGGAAGGAAAGGGCCCCACATGTGCAAGAATGTTTGTGGCAGCCCTTTTTGTAGTGGCTAGAAACTGGGAACTGAAGGGATGCCCATCAATTGGAGAATGGCTGAATGAATTGTGGTATATGAATGTTATGGAATATTATTGTTTTGTAAGAAACGACCAGCAGGATGATTTCAGAGAGGCCTGGAGAGACTTGCATGAACTGATGCTGAGTGAAATCAGCAGAACCAGGAGAACATTATACACAGCAACAAGACTATACGATGACCAATTCTGATGGGCACAGTCCTCTTTAACAATGAGATGATTCAAACCAGTTCCTATTGTTCAGCGATGAAGATAGTCATATACATCCAGAGAAAGGCCTGTGGGAACTGATGTGGACCACAACCCAGCATTTTAACACTTTCTGTGAATATTTGCTGGCATTTTGTTTTCCTTCTTAGGTGTTTTTTTTTTCTCTTTCTAGATCTGATTTTTCTTTTGCAGTAAGATAATTGTATAGATATGTATACGTATATTGGATTTGTCATATAATTTAACATATTTAACATATATTAGACTACCTGTCATCTAGGGGTGGGGGTGGGGGGAAGGAAGGGAAAAATTTGGAACAAAAAAAAATTTTGCCAAGGTCAATGTAGAAAAATCACTCATATGCTCTATAAATAAAAAGCTTTAATAAAATAAAATCAGTCTGTTCATAATTTTTATAGAACAATAATAATCCATTACTTTCATATACCATAACTTATTCAGCCATTCCCCAATTGATGTACATACACTCATTTTCCTATTCTTTGCCACCATAAAAAGAGCTGCTACAAATATTTTTGCACATGTGGGTCCTTTTCCCTCTTTTATGATTACTTTGGGATACAGATCTAGTAGAGACACTGCTGGATCAAAGAGTATGCACAGTTTTATAGCCCTTTGGGCATAGTTCCAAATTGCTCTCCAGAACTCCAGATGGGGTTGGATTAGTTCACAACCCCACCAATGATGCATTAGTGTCCTCCATCCCCTCCAACATTTATAACTTTCTTTTCCTGTCACCTTAGCCAATCTGATAGGCATGAGATGGTACCTCAAGAGTTTTTTTAATTTACATTTCTCTAATCAATAGTGATTTAGAGCATTTTTATATGAATATAGATGGATTTAATTTCTTCATCTGAAAATTGTTCATCTTCTTTGACCATTTATCACTTGGGAAATGACTTGTATTCTTATAAATTTGAGTCAGTTCTCTATATATTTTAGAAATGAGGCCTTTATCAGAAATACTAGCTGTAGAAATTGTTTCCCGGCTTTCTGCTTCACTTCTAATCTTGGCTGCATTGGTTTTGTTTGTGCAAACTCTTTAATTTAATGTAATCAAAATTATCCATTTTGCATTTCATAATGTTCTCTATTTCTTGTTCTGTCATAAATTCCTGCCTTCTTCAAAGATCTGATAAGTAAACTATTCCTTGCTCTCCTATTTGTTTATAGTATCACTCTTTATACCTAAATTATGTACCCATTTTGACTTTATTTTGACATGGGGTCCATAATCTCTTTCTAATCTTCAATTTCTCCCATTCTACTGATTTCTTCCCTGCTATCTATGAAAAAACCCAGGACTTCCCCATACTTAACCCTCATATTCTTCCTCTCCTTTTCAGCTAAGCTCATTAAAAAAAAGCCTACATTCAGTCCCTCCATTTGTTCTCCTTTTATTCATCTTTTGAGCCCTCTGCAATTGCCCTTCTGACTTCATCATTCAATTGAAACTGCTCTCTTGGAAAATCCTTTGCAAAAACTTTTGCTCAGTCCTCACCTTTCATGACCTCTGAAGCATTTGACATTATTGACCACCTTCACTTCCTGAGAACTCTCTCCTCCCTGGCTACACAGGGCATTGCTGGCTTTTGGTTCTCTTTCTGCCTGTCTGATGACTACTAATCAGCTTTCTTTGCTGAATTTTTAGCCATATCCTAACTGTGGATGTCCCCTCAGGGTCCTTCCCTTTTCTCTCTATACTCTCACTTGGTGACCTCATCAGCTTCCATAGATTAGTCATCTATAAGCAGATAACCCCTAGCTCTATATACCTAGCCCTAGTCTTTTTCCTGAGCTTCTTCAGTTCTTCATCAGAAACTTCTATCTGGATGTCCTGTAGCTATTTCAGCAGACATTTCTATCTGGATATCCTATGGGCATTTCAGATTGATAAGTCCAAAACAGAATTTATTATCTTTTCCTTCCCTACCCCCAACCCATTCCTCTTCTGAATATCCATATTACTGTCAAGGGAACTATCATCCTTCCAGTTTTGCAATCCGAATGTCATTCTCAACTCCTCATGCTCCCTCACTCCTATACATTTAATCCATTGCCAATCTTGTCATTTCCCTCTCCATAACATCTCCTGGATGTTACCTTCCACCCCCCTTACATGAACACCATCCTTTTTTAGCCTTCAATCACTTTTTGCCTAAACTATTGCAACACCTTCTTAATTGGTCTCCTTGCCTCAAGTCACCTCTCTCAAATTCATTTTCCAGTTGGCTGATTTTTATGAAAGGGAAGGTCTGACCATATCACCTTGCCCAGTCAATAAACTCCATTAACTAGGTAGCATCTCTGTGATCCCCTTTAGCATTTAATACCCTTCACGATCTAGACCCTTCTTACCTTTCCAGGCTTTTGACTCATTACATCATTACTCCCATGCACTCTACAATTTAATCACAAGAGCCTGTTCAAGGTTCCTCACAAATGATGTCCCATCATCTTTCTCTGTGCATCCTTTGTCATCACCACCTCTTAGAATTCTTGGCTTCCTTCAAGCCTCAGCTCAGAGGCTATATTCTATAGGAGGCTTTTCCTGGTTTCCCCAGATGTTCATGCCTTCCTCCTCTAAGATTACTTTCTATTTGTCCTATATGTATTTTTCATTACTTATTTAGTTATATGTTGTCTGAAACATTAGAATTTTCTTTCTGTCTCTCCCGTCCTCTCTTCTCCTTTCCTTTTCCCTTCCCCCTCTCTTTATTTCTTTCTTTTTCTTTCTGTGTGTGTATGAGTATATGTGTAAATATGTCTCCCTATCTCTGTCTCTGTCTCTTTTTCTCTCTCTTTCTCTCTCTGTCTCTCCTTGTCTCTCTCTCTGTCTCTGTATCTCTCTGTATGTGTCTCTCTCTTTCTCTCTCTCTCTGTGTCTCTCTCTGACTCTGTCTCTCTCTGTCTCTCTCATAGAGTCTCTCTGTCTCTCTCTCTCCCCTTACCTCTGTCTCTCTTTCTTCCTAGCGCTTAGCACAGTGCCTAAGACACATTGAGCACTTAACAAATGCTTGTTAATTGATTGATTTGCAACATCTCTAGGTCTCAGTTCTCCCATCTTTAAAATTAGGTGATTAGATCAGATCTTCAAGGTTTCTTCTATTGAAATTCTATGATGCTTTTCATTCTTGTCCTGACTTAACCTGTTGTGTGATTTTCATCAAATTACTTTCACTTTGTGGGCTTCAGTTTTTTGACATATAATCATAAGGGTATTAGACTAGGTGATCTCCAAGGTGTGTTCCATGTTGTTGGTCCCTTGCCTTGCCTTTTTCTCACTACCCCTATTCACATGATCTCGATGTTAAATGGGTCTGCTGGTTGTTTCTGCATATGACAGTTCCATGTCATCTCTGCATTCCAGGCCTTTGAGCCCAATCTTCCCCAAGTATAAAGGTCAATTATTCCATCTCTTCTGCATCTCTGCCATTGTATAGTTCATGTGGGGCTCATTTTGGCTCTGATTTTCTGTGAATTCTATGAATTAGAGTATATGGGACTCAGCACCTCACAACTCAGAAACAGGTGTTGTGGAGAAGATTGTGAGTGAATACAATCTGGGCTTTCTTGTAAAGCTGCCTTTGTTCTTGAGGCTCCCAGCCAGCTGCACCAAAGAGCCTGGCAGGGCTAGGTGGGAAGAGAATGCATAACGTTTGCCTTTCTTTCTCTTGCTCTGAAACACTCTTGGGAGGTTAGCAGAGAGGAGATGTTGGTCCCCATTTTACAGAAAAGGAAACTGCAGCCTAGAGAATAAGACAACATCATCAACAATCAAATAATAATTTATAAAATGCATTTGGATAGCTAGGTGACAAAGTAGATAGAGCACCATGCCTGGAGTCAGGAAAATCTAAGTTCAAACCTAGTCTCAGACACTCACCAGCTGTGTGACTCTGGACAAGTCACTTAATCCTGTTTGCCTCAGTTTCCTCATCTGTAAAATGAGCTGGAGAAGGAAAAAGCAAACCACTCCAGAATCTTTGCCTAGAAAACCCCAAAAAGACTGAATTGAAGCACCTAAGCAACAACAGATTACATGCCTAGAGATAAGAAGAAAAAAAATAAGATGTTTCCTTACATTCTATCAGGGTCACATATATGTGGACACAAAATACATACAAAGTAATATTTGGGGTAGGGGGAGATTCTAGCAATGGTGGGGATCCAATGGAAAGGCTCCAAGTGAATTCTCTAGCTGACCTTTGAAAGAAATTAGGGAATAAAAAGTGGAGATGAGGAAGGAGGGTGTTACAGGTTGGAAGACAGTGTCCAGAGTCACAGATCCAGAAGAAGGAGTAGCACACTTGAGGAAGAGCAAGAGCAGATCAGTGAATAGTAGAATGTGTGGAGGGGAGTCATCTATGAGAAGACTGGAAAGGGAAGTTGCAGTCAGTGCATGAAGGGCTTTGGAGGCCATACAGAGGACTTTGCAATCGATTCTAGAGATAGTAGAGAGTTAATACTGAGCAGGGGAGTAATTGAGTCAGACCTCTGCTTTAGGGCAGGACTTCTTAAACTCTTTTCACTCGTGACCCCTTTTTGTCTGAGAAATTTTTATGTGACCCAGAGGAATATAATATATAAAAAGGTATACAAACCAAACATTTACTGATAATAGAAGATAAAGAAATTTATTTTAAAATAACACTTTATATACATATGCATATATAAAAATTTTTACCATTTATTAAAGAAAGAAAATTTGCATAATAATGAGATAGATGTACTTGTTTATTTTTACATAAAGAATTAAATCTTGGCAGAATATGTGAAATCTTTTACTGTTGCCAAATGTTTTGCAACCCCCATATTCAGTTACATGACTCCAATCACGACCCACAGTTTAAGAAACTTTGCATTAGGGAAATCATTTTTTCACTGTTCTAGAAAGAACATTGGATCTAGAGTGAAAAGATCTGAGTTAAAATCTCAGTTCTGCTACTTACCACCTGTGTGACCTTTGGTATGTTAATTGCCTTCCCTAGGCCTAAATTTCCTCAATATGTAAAATAAGTGTTGAGGAAATGGCTGAGATTCATTCTAAAAACCTTTCCAGCTCTAAATTCTTTGATCCAATTGGCATCATATGGGACACTAATTTATTGGATGTCACACATCAAGTACGTGTTTAGATCTTTGGGCTCCATGTTTTATGGTCTTCCCAAAATCCTATATCGAGTCAATATTGTGAGATATGAGAAGGTAATCTGCAAGTACCAAAGACTTCTTTGGGCTAGAGTATTCTATTCACTGGGGTCCTTTAGGGTTTAGTAAAGTTATAAAGGGTGAGGAATGCTTCACCCAGAGTCCTGTCAGTTTTAGGTTTAGCCTCCAGGAACCACTGCTGAGCTCACAAGAGCTGGGATACTGAATACATTCTCTGTTCTGTACTCAGGTACAGGATTTAAACTCAGTTGAGTCTTGGGGAGCCTGATCTCTAATGAAAGAAGAGGCTAGGCTCCTGTTCTCCCACTCTTTGCTTCATTAAAAACATTTATTTACAGCTTAGGTTATAGTTCACATCTAGGATTCTGCCCCCCCCCAAAGTACTCAGTATCTGATCTAAATCAATTACATGATGGGTAATTTATTCCTACACACACACACACACACACACACACACACACACACACACACACACACAAATGCTAAACATAAAAGATTCATAAGATACATTGACAGAATAACTTATATCATGATTCAATAACAACTTTTAACTGCTGTAATGATCTCCTAAGAGTCTGATACTTAAATTTCATCAGATTTGTCTTGTGTAGCATGAACTTTGTGGAAATATGTATAGAGGAATTGCACATGTTAACAAATATATGATCACTTGCTGACTAGGGAAGAGAGAGGGGAAAGGGAGGGAAAAAATTAGAATACAAGATTTTGTAGAGGTGAATGTCGAAAATTATCCATGTATATATTTTGAAAATAAAAAGCTATACTTAAAAAAAAAAAAAACTTCAGGGGCAGCTAGGTGGCACAGTGGATAGAGCACCAGCCCTGAAATCAGGAGGACCTGAGTTCAAATCTGATCTCAGACACTTAACACTTCCTAGCTGTGTGACCCTGGGCAAGTCACTTAACCCCAATTGCCTCAGCAAAAAAACAAAACACTTCATCAGAACATAAAGCATTTTCAGGAATATCAATTAGTTATTTTCTATTTTGTCATGGTACCGAGTGATCCAAATAACACAAATAACATGTCTGCTGGTAAAGCAGCCAGGCTTAGTCCAGTTCCCTGTGAGGTGTCTATCCACCCCAAGAGCATTGGAATAATTGCTAAGGATTTCTCCCCTGCTGCTATTCAGCTTTGACCCCAACAGGAACCAAGACTACCAAACCTCTTGAACTTACAAGATTGCCTCCAAGCTGACACTTCTCTATATGAGTAGATAGCAATTTACCTAAAATGTACTGAAGGAGACAGAGCAAACACAAAAGAGGATAGATAAGGCAGTTAATACTGGGCATAAATTTACCTAGATAGGTCCCCCTGCACTAGTTGGACATAGTTGCCAAGAGGCTGAATTGGATAAAGGCCAGCCTTTCTTTACCCCTCCCTGAAAGTCTGTGATATCCTGGAGAGTCAAAGAATTGGACACCAAGTGGGATGCTATCTTTTAAGTGACACAACACCCCATCCCCTTTTGTTGTCATAGAATAAACTTATGAGAGATGATCAAATATGATATTTTTAAAGCAGGATATCTGAGCTTTCCTGATTCAGCATTTAATCTTAGGCAGATTTCCTTCCCTCCCAGGGCCTTGGTTTCTTCATTCATACAAATGAATTAACTAATTTATGACCAATTTATGATTAAATCATAAATTTAGAGCTAAAGGTTATCTCTATTAGTGTTTTATTAGAGTTCTTTAAGATTAGGGACTGGAGCTTGGCTAAAATTTGCATTTCTCTCAGAGTATCTACATAGGTAGGTATGATAATGATAATAACAACAAATGGAATTTATATAGTACTTTAAAGTCTGCTAAGTGCTTTACAAATATTCTGTCATTTGATCCTAACCATTATCTTAGAGTGAAGGTTATAGTATTATTCCCATTTTATGAACAAGGAAATTGAGGCAACTGATTTGTTTAGGATCATTTAGCTAATAAAAGTCTAAGGTGGGATTTAAACTGAAGTTTTCCTGACTCGTAACCACCATTCTTCTTCCCTCTCCAGGGCACTTTAAGGTTGGAAGGAGATGACATGTAAAAACAATATGAATAGGACAAAATGTCATTTCCCTGTATATGGATTCATAAAAATACTTCAAGAAGTATAAAGCCCTGCCCCTGTCAGTGCAAAGTGCCCCTATTATTATTTCAAGAATTACAAAGCAGCATGTAGATACAAAAGAATTAATCCTATTATAATTTTGGAGGGAAAAAAAAAAACTTTGGAAAGCGTAGGTGTTTTTAGAAAGCAATGTGTAAATGTAAATACATTTTTAGTTCAGGAAGTACAAAGCACTGTCTATATGTAAAAAAAAAGTTATTATGATGATGTCTACATGGCATCAAAATGATTCAGGGGATAGAGCACTGGGCTTAGACTCAGGAAGATCTAACTTCAGATTTGGCTTCAGACACTTACTCTGTGACCCCGGGCAAGTCATTGAATTTATTTGCCTCAGTTTCCACAACTATAAAATGGATATAATAATAGCACCTTCTTCCTAGGATTTTCATGAGGATTAAATGACATAATATTTGTAAAGTCCTTTGCAACAGAAATGCTAATTATTATTACGATAATGATTTTGAGAAATACAAAGGGTCATACAACTATAAAGGGATTGTCCTGGGATGTGGTTATAATGCTAGTTTTGGAGTTATAGTCCTGGCTTCCAATCCCCTGACAAGGTTTGGGGGCAAGAACTATCTATTTAACAAAAACTTTTGGGAAAGAATCTGGCAGACACTAGGTGCAAACCAACATCTCATACTATGTATTAATATGAGTTCAAAATGAATACATGATTTATGCAAAAAAGGTGATATCATAAGCAAATTAGGGGAATATGGAAAAGAAATACTTGTCAGGTCAATGGACAAGGGAAGATTTTATGACCAAAAGAAGACGGAGAGAAGATAACAGGAGACAAAATGGATAATTTTGATTACATGAAAGTAGAAAGGTTTTGTACAAACATGAAACCAAAATTAGAAGGAAAGCAGGAAACATGGGGAGATATTTTTACAAATATAGAGGGAATTGAATCAAATTTATTAAAATAAATGATCTCCAATTGAGACATGGTCAAATGATATGATTGGTAGTTTTCAGAAGAAAAAATCAAAGCTATCTGTAAGTCACATAAAGCTGCTTTAATTAATAGAAAAGCAAATTAAAATAATTCTGAGGTAACACCTCACATATATCATGGTTAACTTGATAGAAAAGGAAAACGACAAATACTAGAAGGAATGTAGAAAAACAGTTGTGAGTTGGTCCAACCATTCTGAAGAATAATTTGGATCTATATCCCAAGTACTATAAAATTGTGCATACTTTTTGACCTAGCAATATCACCGCTTGATCTGTATTCCAAAGAGATTTAAGGGGAAAAAAAAAAAAAGGAAAATGGCCTCTAGATACAAAAATATTTATAGCAGTTCTTTAATTTATAGCAAAGAATTGGAAATTGAGGAGATGCCCAGCAATTGGGGATTGGATAAGCAAGTTGTAGTATATGATTGTGAAGGAATATTATTGTGTGATAATAATAATAAAGAGGGTTTCAGAAAAACTTGGGAAAATTTCTGTAAAATGACATAAAATGAGATGAGCAGAACCAGAAGAATATTGTACACAGTAAAAGCAATATGTAAAGAGGTTGAAGCATGAATGACTTAATTACTCTAATCAGTACAGTTCTAAAGGACTCATGATGAAAAATACTATCTGCCTCCAGAAAAGTAATGAACTCTGAGAGCAGATTGAAACATATTTTTTAAACTTTATTTTCTTGCTTTTTTTGCCACATGGCTAATATGAAAATGTGTTTTGCATGACTTCACATATGTAATGGGGATCATATTATTTGCCTTCTTAATGAGGGGGGGAAGGGCTGGAGGGAGGGAGAGAACTTGGAACTCAAAATTTTAGAAATGAATGTTAAGAAATTTTTTTTAAATTGGCACTACCCCAGAAAAAAGAAAAGATAAGAAAAGGCCTGAATGAGAGCTCTGTGAATGAAGCTATGTACCAATAGGGTCATCATCATGAAAGCCCTAGATATAGTATGGGGCAAGGGGTGGATTATGGAGAACCCCAAGTTAAATATTATTTGATTTAATTCAATAAATATTTATTAACTATTTAGCTTCAAAGACTGTTAAAAACAAAAGAAAGCTCAGAGAGCTTTTAGTCTAACTCTTTATTTGACAAAAGAAGGAACTGAAGTCCAGAAAGGGAAAAAGACTTGCTCTTGTAGTTTAGGGGCAGACCCGCTTCTTAGGCTCATCATCTAAATATGTCACTTTCCTAACCTGAGGTCCAGTTTCCCATCTGTCCATGTTCTAAAGTCCCTAAGAGCATTGACATCCTGTGTTCTAAGGGTCCTCCCAACTCTGACCTCCTGTATTCTAAGGGCCCTCCCAGCTCTTACATTCCATGTTCTAAGGGCTCTCCTAGTCCTCATATCTTATGTTCTAAGGGCCCTCCCAGGTTTGACATTCTCTATTCCAAGGGCATCTACAGCCTTGACATCCTGTGTTCTAAGAGCCCTTTTAGCCCTAGCATCCTATGTTCTAAGGGCCTTCCCAGCTCTGACATTCTGTGTTCTAAAGGCCTTCTTTGCTCTGACATCCTGTGCTCTAAGGACCCTCTCAGCTCTAACGTTCTGGATTCTAAGGGCCCTCCCAGCCCTGATATTCTGTGTTCTAAGGACCCTCTCCGCTCTGACATTCTAGGTTCTAAGGGCCCTCCCAGCTCTGACATTCCCTGTTCTAAGGCCCTCCCAGCTCTGATATCTCAGCCTTCTTGGTTATTCTATGCTCAGTTTCCCCCAGAAGAGTTTAAAAAACATGAGGGGAAGAACAGCTGGTTGAAGACACTAGTGCTTAGACTCCAGACTAGGACCCTGGGAGAAGGGAAGAGTCTGCCACTGCAGGGCTTTTCTGACCCTCCCCTTTTCTCTCTCCTTTGCCCCGACTGAGGTGAGCTGGGCAGTGGGGTTTGTGCAGCCTAATTATAACCTGAGTATTGTGTGGTTAGCTCCTCACCCACAGGACCCAGCCCACTGCATGGGGGAAGTGAGAGGGAGACATGGTTGGGGGGGCATCTGGAGGGGGAACATGTTCTAGCGTAGGGGAAAAGCTACTTTGTGCTTCTATGCAAATCACTTCCAGTTTCAGGGCCTCAGTTTCCTTCTCTGTAAAAATGACAAGGATGGGAGAGATGGTATTTGAGGTCCCCATGATCCATAGAGGAGGGACCATCCATGCTGAAAGCTTCCTAAGCTAACTAATGGTCCAAGGCCCTCACTATGCCCACCACTCCTTGCCACTATCTGGACTCCCAGTGGAAAGTGGAAAAGCCTCTCGATTTGAGATTAATGACCCTAAATTTAAATCTCTACTCTGTTGATTACTCATGCTTTGACCTTGGACAAATGACTTAATTTGCCTGGGTATTAGTTTCCCCATTCATAAAAGATGAGATCAGACCAAAGGATCTCTACAGAATTTTCCAACACTAAATTCTGTGATCATAGGGTAAGGCCTCCAAGAAATCTTTGGGGCAAAACCCAGACTTCTCAGTCTGATAGCTAATTGATCCGCTGATCTGGCCCAAATCTACTCTTTCAGTTTCTTTCTATATCAGAGCCTCTTAACCTGGGTTCTGTGAACTGTTTTTTTTTTAAATACCTTGAAAACTATATTTCATCATAATTGGTTTACTTTGTAATTCTATATATTTGATTTTCTGATTTCAAATCTTTATTCCCAGAAGGGATCCATAGGTTTCACCAGACTGCTGAAGAGTTCCAGGGCACAAGAATGTTAAAAATTCCTGGTAAAATGATCTCTATTCTAGCCCCTTTAAATCCTTCCATATCCCCCTGCTCCTGGCTGCTAGCCTTTGGCCCAGCATTGCAACCTTCTGTGGACCAGCCCACATGGAACATTCTCCTCATCAGAACCAGCCATGTCTTCTCCCTCCCTCTGATTTAACTCCTCTTCCTCCAACTCTTTCAGAAAACCCTCCCTTCCTTCCCAGTTCCTAAGAATCATCCTCATGGACTCCTGGGAAACAGCACTGGTTTTACACCTTTTGCCTCCAAATCTGTTTGGCCACAGGGTTGAGCACATGAGATAGGAGAGGGACTAAGGCTTGACAAGGAATACAGACTATCCTTCTAGGACAGAACTGGATCACACATAGCTCATGAGAAGGCTTCCTAGCGGAAGCTAAGCTAGGCTTTTGAGCCCCAATAAAATGGAAGCTCTTTGAGGGCAGGAACTGTTCCACTTTTGTCTGTCTCTCTAGTGCCTGGTACAGTGCCTGGCATGCATTTGTTATTGTTATTCAGTAATATCCATCTCTTTATGATCTCCTGAAACATACTGCCCATGGGGTTTTCTTATTGAAAATACTGGAGTGGTTTGCCATTTTCTTCTCCATTGAAGAGACAAACCAATGTTAAGTGACAAAAGACATTTTCCCTCTCAGTTTTCCCAGCTGTCAAATGGGAGAGCTTGAACTGGGTGATCAACCAATCACTCAAAAAGCATTTATTAAGCACCTACTATGTGCCAGGTAGTAGCAAGACAGACAAAAAAATGAAGAATCTCTGCTCTCAAATAACTTACATCCTACTGTCCACCTTATTAAAGTCCTATACCCGTTTCCCCTCTGGTTAGTGGGTATTCTTACCCAGTAGGTTCTCAAGAAATATTTTCGGGGGATTCTCATAAGGGATTGAATTTTGTCTTCTTAATCCCTATACCCTTTCCTTCCTAAAAATAATAGCAAAAATAGGCCCAGAGAGGATAGAAGGAAACCCTAAAAGTTGCTGACAAAATACGTCACTCCTCCCCCTCCTCAGCCATCCCCAAACAGAGACATCATCTACAGATCTGAAACTCTCTGTGAACTTTTCTCCCCAGTAGAGAGGGGGTGGGGAATGTCCTCTCAGTGGAAACACTCACAACCACACTGCAGCCCTCATTTAGGGAGGTCCCCTTGAAGGGTATAGAGTTGATTCTCCCAAAAGGAAGAAAATACAGAGGAAGAGGAAAATCACTGCATCTCAAAGATGGAAGATCCATTGGGCCATGGGGAAGATCCAGTACAAACAGCACCTGAATGGGCAGTATCCCTGACAAAATATTATTCATCCTTGCTTGTTGACCCTCCAGGGATGGTAAACTCACTCCCTTACAAGGCAGCCTAGATATCATTTCACCTAATCTCCTTATTTTACAAGTGGGAAAACTGAGACAGCCAGAAAACACTTTTTTCCTAGCTCTAATTGTTAGGCAATTGTCAGGGTTTTTGTTTGTTTGTTGTTTTTTTTTTTTTTTTTTTTGCAACAAACCTACATCCATCCTTCCACAATTTCCACTCATTACTCCTAGCATCACTCTCTGAGGATAAGCAGAAAAAGTCATTGTTGTCATTGTATAAATTGTCCCCTTGATTCTGCTTACTTCCATATGATAGATCTCTTTAAATAGTTGAAGATCCCCCTGTCATACTCCCACTGCTTCCTCCAAGCTAAACATCCTTAGTTCCTTCCAGTGGTCATAGGATTATGAATTTAGGACTTCAAAAGACCCTAGATACCATCAAGTCCAACCCCTTTATATTATAGATGGGGAAACTGAGGCAAACAGGGTAAAACAACTTGCCCAGGTCCATACAGTTAGTAAATATCTGAGGCAATATTTGAACTCAGGTCTTCCTACCTCCAGGGCCGGCATTCTATCCACTGCTGTCAGGTGCCTGTGTGTCTGCCTGCTCTATGTTACTAAAAGAAATCCTCCTGGGACAGATTCCCTTCAACCTCCCTATCCTCTTCTGAGATCCCCCTCCCATTTTGGAGATTTTTCCAAGAGAATGTTGACTTGACCAGCTGGAGGTCTCTCCCACAGGCCCTCTGGGGGTTCCCCAGACCAGTCCCTTCCCCTAAAGAAGGTCAGTCAGGTAGAGAATGTTTCAGCCTACAGGAAGCCCTAAGTCAATTTTTCTCACCCACTGGTTGGAGGAGGACAGAAAATGAGTTCATCTCAGTGGAAAGCCACACATGCACATACCCCAACATTCAGGCATATATTCAGTCATTTGCATATTCCTCCACCAACACACATACTCCCCAAAACAAATGCAGATACCCACAAACATAGATTAGTAAACACTCTTTCACATCATACTCATATTTATACACATTATCATGATCATAATAGCTAGCATTTATATATTGTCTAAAGGTTTGCAAAATACTTTATGTATGTAATCTCTTTTTAAATTAGTTTTTTAATCCCAAAAAATTTACCTTCTCTCCCTCTCACCCTCTTCTCAAAAGAAAAAGAAAAAGGAAATTCCTATTACAATCATGTATAGTCAACAAAACAATTTCCCACATTAGGCATGTTCCAAAAAATAAAATAAAATTGTGCCTCAATCTGTACCCTGAGTCCATTTCTCCCTATCAGGAGGTGAATATGTGTTTCATCATGAATAGCTAGATCAGAATTCCCAAGTCTTTCATAACTGTTTGCTATGAAAGCTGTTAAAATGTTGTCATTATTGTATAAATTGTTTTCCTGATTTGTTCACTTTACTCTGCATCAGTTCATACATCTCTTTAGTTTTCTTTGAAACCATCATTTCTTTTTTATTATTATTAATACTTTTTATTTGCTAAACATATGTATGGGTAATTCCTAAACATTAACCCTTACAAAGCTTTCTGTTATAAATTTTCCCCCCTACTCCCCACCTCTCCCCTAGATGGCAGGATATCCACTACATGATAATTATGTTAGAATACTTAAGAAATCGAATATATGTATAGTTATTGCATCATTTTTTGTGCGGGAGAAATCGTATCTACAAGAAAGAATAATCCGATAAAGGAAATACAATGCAAGCAAACATCCATAGAGAGCATGAAAATGTTATGTTGTGGTCCACATTTCATATCCCTCTCTCTGGGTGTATATGGCTCTCTTCAGTGAACAATTGGAACTGGTTTGAAGCATTTCATTGTTGAAGAGAGTCGTGTCCATTAGAACTGATCCTCATATAGTATTGTTGTTGCCGTGTATAATGATCTCCTGGTTCTGCTCACTTCACTGAGCATCAGTTCATGCAAGTCTCTCCAGGCCTCTCTGAAATCATCCTGCTGGTCGTTTCTTACAGGGCAATAATATTCCATGAAATCATTATTTCTTATATGACAACAAACACTATTCTGTCATATTGATGTGTCATAGCTTGTTTAGTCATTCCCCAATTTATGGTCATGTCCCTAAATTTCTAATTCTTTATAACAAAAAAAAATCCTGTTATTTTTGCATATCCTCAGAGTTTGTTTTATTTAGAACTAATTCCTCCCTTAAAACTTCTCTCCTTCTTATTCCCCCATCTCCCCTTTCCCTCCTACCACAATTTGGTATTCTGTTCTTTGTCCAGTTCAGATGAAAGTGAGATTCAAGTATCATCCACTTCCCTAATCTCTTTCTTCTTGTTCATATAGACTTCTATTTGTGCCCCTCAATTCTGTGAGATAATTTCCTAACCTTCTCCCTTCTTTACCCCCTAGCTTTTCCTCCTCCCCTCCCTTTCTAGTCTTCTTTTAAAATCAAAACATTAAACCAATTGCAGACTTTTTATCAAACTGAACTCCCTCTATGACCCTTGATGATACCAGACTTCAGAGGAGACGAATATAATCTCCCAAACCTGTCCACAAGCTTTCAGTGCCTCCAGAGTACCCTGATGAAAGGTGCCCTGACTCAGGGCAAAGCCTGATTGATGATCCTGTAGTCTGAGCTCTGCAAATTCTTGACCTGGATTTCAGTGTGAGCAATATACCTAATGGATTTTCTCCTAATTGTAGCTTCAGTATTTTTCTCACCAAACTCTCACCTCTTTCTCACTTTCCTTTTACCATCAAGAGTACTACCAAGCTCTCAAGAACTCAAGCACAAAATGTAGGCATTATCCTTGACTTCTCACTTTTTCTCTCATTCCCCTTTCTATCCAATCATTGTCAAATTTTGTCATTTCTACCCTCATATCTTCTCTCTCTGTTTCTCTATCTCTTTCTCTGTCTCTGTCTCTCCTCTTCCTCCTGCTCTTCTTCCTCCTCTTCCTGCTCCTGCTCCGCCTCCTTTTCCTCTCTCTCTCTCTTTCTCTCTCTCTCCCTTTCTCTCTCTCTCCTTCTCTCCCTCTCTCTCTCTCCCTCTCTCTTTCTCTTTCTCTCTCTCTCCCTCTCTCTCTCTCCCTCTCTCTCTCTCCCTCTCTCTCTTTCTCTCTCCCTCTCCCTCTCTCTCTCTCTCCCTCTCTCTCTCCCTTTCTCACTCTCTCTCCCTCCTCTCTCTCTCTTCCTCCCTTACTGTATGCAAATATATGATGTATATGTATATATACACACATCTATCTATATCTGTGTGTATATCCCATCTCTTTTCTAACAGAGTGCAACCACTCTGATCCAGTCCCTCATCTCCTCATATCTGAATCATTACAAAAGCTGCTGGTGGGTTTACCTGCTCCAAGTCTCTTCCTACTCCATTCCATCAGCTGTCAAATTTATCTTTCTAAAGCACAGATCTGCTCATGTCAGCCCTCCCCCCATTCAATAAACTCCTTCATTTTCCTGTTACCTCCAAGAGCAAATGTAAAATCCTCTGTTTGATTTTTAAAGCTCTTTAATACCCTTTAATAGCCCTTTAATATCATGCTCCTCTCCTACCTTCCCAGATTTCTCCCACCTTCCTCTTGGGATGCAAAGACACTAACTTCTTCTCTGTTCCTCACATTAAACACACTATCTCCAACTCTGAATATTTTCCCTGCCTTTCCTCCATGCCTGGAAGGTTCTCCCTCCTCATCTTCACTTCCTGGCTTCCCTGAAAAGTCTCTCTTTCTGTTTCTAAGTGGCACAGGAATTAGAATATCCAGTCTGAAGTCAAGAAGATCTAAGTTCAAATTCTGACACTTACTTAGTCATTTAACCTCAGTTTCCTCAATTGTAAAATGAGTATAATAAGAGCACCTTACCTCTAGGGTTGTTAAGAGGATCAAATGACATAATAATTGTAAAATTCTAAGCACAGTACATGGCACATAGTAGGCCCTATATAAATGTTAGCTATTATTATTATAGCCCTTTCCACAGTGCCTAGAACACAGTAATTATAAATGTTTATTCCCCTTTTCCTTAATCCCACTCCCCTCCCTCTGAAACCACCCTCAAATCATCCTGTATATATTTTGTTTGTATAGTTGGCATATTATCTCTCTCAGTGAACTGTGAGCTCCTTGGACAGGAGCTGTTTTTTGGCCTTTCTTTGTATCCTGTGCTTAGCATGGTGTCTGGCACATAGGAGGAGTTTAATGAATGTTAGCAAATTGATGGTAAATATATTGCTGTTGCTCTTCACTCCATCAGACATTGAGAAAGCTTGGATAGTTCAGAATTACAGAATTATAGGCTTTCCTTTGGTCTGGGATTCCTGCCCTGGTTATTTCTCTGTGGGCTTTCGATTGGACTGGAAACTGGAAACCGGAAGCCTTGTTCTACTCTTGGGGTCCAAGCCACACAGCTGCAGCTTGCTCCTGAACTTGTTTCTTCCTTGATACTCCTTTCCTACAGCCATTACCCCCACTTCAAGTCTTCATTATCTCTTCCACCAGTCTAACAAAACAGCTTCATTATAGTTCTTCCTGCCTCCTCCTCTCTCCTCTCTATCCAATCAAGCAGAACAAATTTTCTTACATACAAACCTAGTCTTGTTTCTCCTCTGCTCAAAAATCTTCAGTGGTTCCCTATTGCCTCCTGAGTAAAGTTCAGACTTCTTTCACTGTTATTTAAGATCTTCTACAATCTTATTTCCCATTACTTCCTTCCACACACTCCAATCAGCCTGTTTAATTCTCGGTCCTTACCTTCCAAAAAAAGTGCATCACCTTCTCACAACATCGTGCCTTTGCTCAGTATTTCCTATGTTTATAATGCCCTTCTGACCTGCTCTTCTGTTGAAAGCCCAACTCAAATGCCATTTTCTCCAAGAAGCCCTCCTTGATTCCCTAACTAAATCTTCCCCCTTAAATATCACATAACATTTAATTTTTTAAGCTCTGAAATATATTTATCCAGGTTATATTATACATGGTTGTTATGTCTGCTGGTGTTTATTCCCATACTAGACTGAAAGCTCCTTAAGGGACCACAAATTATCTGAAATTTGCATTTCCCTCAAGAGTATAATACTCTGCACAGGTAGGGTAGGTACTTAATAATAATAGCAGCTAACACTTAGCATTTTAAGATTCACAAAGCACTTTACAAATTTTCTCTCATTTGATCCTCACAACCACCCTGTGAAGTAAATATTATTATCTTCATTTTGCAGTTAAGAAAACTGAGGCAGGCAGAGATTGAGTGATTTGTCTAGGGTCACATGGCTAGTAAGAGATTGAGGCTATCTTTGAACTCAGGTCTTCCTGACTTTATCTAGGTTTAGTCCTTCATCTATCCACTGTGCCACCCAGATGCCTCTAAATAATAAACCTTTCTTGATGGGTGCTAATTAATTCTAAGATTCTTAATTTGAAGGTTCTTTGGTTTCATGATTTTGAGATCCTAAATCTGGGATTCTATGAAAGGTTCACAGGATTCTTGCCCTCTTCTGCCCCCTCCTTCATGGGCGTGGAGGCCCTTCTGGAATCTCTGGCTAGAATTCTGAGCAAAGGACCCCAGATCTTTCCACCCCAGCTCAATCCCAGGATCCACTGGGTCAGCAGGGTAGGAGAAAGGGTAAAGAAGAAAAGCAAAGTCAGACCCACAGAAGGAATCCCAGGGGAACCCTCCCACTCAATTTGGACTCAGTTTGCTAAGATTAATCATTTCTCCAGCTTTTGTTGTTGGTCAAGGAACTCTTCCCACTTCAGGGATACAGGGGACCCAAGATCCAGGCTGCTTCCTCCCTACTCCCAGATGCTATACCTGAGAGAATACTGCCCAAGTCCTCAGGGGTTCCATCCCAGCTTTCACTTAGGTGATTCAGCTAACCCTTCTAAATGCACAATTCAGCCAAGTTTCTATCCATGACCCTATTATCCTCACAGTCCCCAAGGCTCATAATGAATTTACAATCCATGCAGGGAGTACACATGTGAGCAAGACAACTCAATTAAGAAAACATTTCATAATTTTGAATTACATACAAAGATTGGTTAGAGTAGTAGGAATCCATCCAGAAAAGGGAGAGATACTTGGAGGTGATCAGAGTTAGGGTTAGGAAAGAGGTGGGAACTTGAGCTGGATCTAGAAAGATGAGGAAAAAGACATTTGGAAGCAAAATCACAAGTTAAGGTGCAGATGAGTTGATGAGAAGAGAGATGAGAGAAGTGGTTCAGCTGCAGCTGTGGACGTGGGTAGAAGTGCAAGGCAAGGGAAGTTTGGAACCAAATTAGAGGACTTTGAATATCACTGCTGCTTAATTTCTTTGAGCCTCAATTGTCCCATCTATGAAATGGAGAGCTAGAACTAAGCAGTCTCTAACATCCCTCCTAACTTCATGTAGGTTCTAGGTTCTAATGGTCCTTTCAACTGTGGCTTTTGTGTTTTATATTCTAAGATCTCTCAGTGCTGACATTCTATGGTTAAGGTCTTTTCTAGCTCTGACATTTTATGATCTATAAGATCCCTTCCAACTCTTATAGTCTATGTTCTGAGTTCTAAAGTCTCTCCCCAGCTATAACATTCTATGTTTTAAGGTCATTTCTAGCTCTGACATTCCAAGTACTTAGTTCTGAGGTTCCTCTCAGCTCCAGTGTGTGCCTTCATCCTATAGGCACTGGGAGCTACTGAAAGTTCTTGAGAAAGACATAGAATTTTCAAAGGATTCTTCTGAGAGAGTTATAGACTCTTCTCCTATCCTAGGCAATTCTTTCTGGCTCTGGCTCTATCTCTGCGTGTCTCTCATCTCCCAGTCTCCCTCCATCATCTCTCTCTGTCTCTCTCTGAGTGTGTCTCTCATC